>JAOWBP010050689.1:0-18341 GCA_028571105.1 Tragopan temminckii | reverse complement strand
CAGTGCATGCACCTGAGCTCCTCCCTCTGTTGGCGCTGCCTTCCCACCAGGTGCTCAATCACTGGTTCAAACCATGACTCAGCATTCACAGAATGGCCAGGGTTGGAAGGGACCACAAAGATCATAAATCTCCAATCCCCCTGCCATGTGCAGGGCCACCAGCCTCGCCATTTAATCCTAGGCTAAATGTAGTCATCCCCACCACAATGCGAGTATCCTGTTTTAGCACTACATGGAAGACAGATTTCCAAAGATACAGTCAATACCTCCTGAGGTAAATCAGTATGATAACTGATACTGACAAAGTAAAGGCTTTTGGGCTGTATCAGTCACTAATTTCAAATACATGGGCAGAGATGAAAAGGTGTGTCTTTGCCTTTTGATCCACTGCATCTTTCTCTATAATCACGTGAGGAACAATCTGTCTTGCATACAGAGATACCTGAACCAAGAAAACTCTTTGTGAAGATAGAAGGCGCACAAAGAGTCCTTTTTTTTTAAATATTACTACTACATAATAAATTCAGACTTCTGTTATTTAGAAGTTACAACTGAAGCGAGCAATAACTTTAAATTCAAATCATTCTTTATAATAATAAAAACCTTAATGAGACATTCAAGATCTCAACTTTCAAAATGTGTTATGCATAACTTAAAGAACGTTCTTCATCTCACTGATGTAACCAGCAAATTACTATCGTTGCTGTTGTGCAATGGTATTTGAACATTATATGTTCAAATTCACAACTGTTTTCTTATTTATTTAAGTCCCATGCTTTTAGGACATAGTGCTAATTGAGACAGAGCTTAGCTTACCCATATAGTTGTCATCATATGTGGGTGGTGCAACTCCTGTTTGCTTCTCTCGTGCCAGTTTCCTCAGAATATCCTTGAAGGAATAATTTGCGATGATATCCGCAATGCTTGCAGTGATTACCTGACCTGGATTTAAACAGCTTCATAAATGAAAGGGACACAAAGGACAGCCACAAAATAGAGCTAGTAGAACATAAGAGAAACTGAGAGTATAGCACATGTTCTCCCAGTCTTACTTCTCTCATTAATCTCATGACTACACATAAATCAATACAAGGCATCGATTCTCTTTTGAACCATCACATAAACAACTCCAGATTCATTTCACAGTGCTGAATCAAACTGAAGTCAAGCTTTTTGAGCCACAGCTTCTTCAGAACAGCAACCTTTTGAAGCTGTGTAGTACAGACGTAATAGACAAATGGAAGTAATTTCTTACAAAAAATTCAAAGCCATGCATTCCCTACCATCATACTCAACTAGATCTTCCTTTTTTAATGGCAATGAAAAAAACACACACAGATGAAGTTGGTAGGCAGAGTCTGGGAATCAGCTATGTCGCAAACATCAAAAACAGTTAAAGCAAAGATATCCTTTTTTTCCTTTTCCAAAATTACTTCAGGTTTCATCTACATGAGAAGCTACATCTGGAAAACTACAGTGATGCCACGAATACACTAAAAATATATGCAGATAGCAATAAAAGGTTATGTTCAGAAACAAAACATTGAAAATATTACATTTACTATACAATGATCAGCTATTTTAAAAATAAGAGTATTTCTAGGAAAATGGCCTATTAATCAAACTGCAGATGTACTAAAATGTCAACACAGACATTGTTATTTCTACTTCTCTCTTTATAGAGCCCACAGTCTGAATTTTCTCTGACTTCTCTTTATGCTCAATGGTGTATTAAAGAATTCCTCTGATTTATATTTATTGAAAATAGACCAGAGACTGGTTATCTTAAATTGAGAAAATACTAGAAATTAAGAACCATAGTTTCCACAGTATTTTACGTTTCATTTCTGAGATCAACTTAACCAGCCAGATGAACATACCTTGCCAATAAAAACTACCAGGCCCGCCTACTATGAGGTCTCCATTCTACAAAAAGCATAATTGAATAAAATTACACAACAAAAGAACAGGAAATGAAGCATGCATGGAAAAACAATATAAATGATCAAAAGAATCTCAGAATAATGACAAGGGAGAGCAGCCCTGTTCGAGGAAAGGATGTACGTACATGGATGTTCAGAAAAATCCATGGTTAAATAAAGTTAACAACACCCAACATATCTTCATTTGAATTCAAGCCAGTATCTTTTCAGTACTAACAAGGCATCCTAAAAATTTCTGATTATCTGTACCAAAATAAATTCAGCATAAGAGAGTGCCTTCACATTCAATGAAGCAACAGCAACGCTTTACAGAGAAATACAGCTCTGTATAGCCTACAATGAGGTCTTTACTACTTGAATATTAACAGTGTGAATAACAGTGTTGCTCCGTAACACTGAAAACAACTCCAGTGATGTTAAAGACATGTAGGCTCCTGGTGCAGATAATAACAATAGCTGCAAAGTATACTCTTTGTCCCACAGTATTTTTATTGGACTGTCTTGGCATGTAAGAACAAGTAGCTATTTTACTTCAGCATTTCCTCTACCACCTCCACGGGAGAACAGTCTTAATCACTAGTCTGGCTCCAAAAGCATCATTATATAATCCAGTTTGGCTCCAAAAAAAGACTGTGGTTCCTGCCCATTATTTCCTGAAAGTCAGGCCTCTGGAAAGCAATGGAAGTGTGAAACACTGAGACAGAATCACATACAATATTTGGCTTAGTTGACTATTAATATAGACTTACGAGAGCCAAATTAGAGTGCAGTTAACAGATGAACAGGTGTTGATAGTAATATTTTTTTCACCTTTTATTTCTTTTTCCTGAAACCAGGAAGTTTGAAGCTTACAAAGGAGAAAAGCATGCAATAACTTTGCAAAATCTTCCATATGCAACAGCACGAGCATAAACTCTTGATTACTGGGACAGTGTGTGGTTATGGGGGATATATTAGGACTACATTTGGTCAGAGTATTTCAGTGACACAATCTTACCTTGTAAAAATCTAAACTGAAACCTGCTTGACAGAAGCCTTGTCCTTCAGGATCTGCGTTGCCTGCAATTATGAAAGCAGAAGCATTTTACTGATTTCATACTGCATGCAAAAGGCAGCATACACACCCTTAGAACTGTATGGTTGCAAACACAAAACTACTAAAATATGAGGAAAGAAGGAAGAAGGTTGTTTTTCTTTTCTTTTTTTTCTTTTTTTTTTTTTTGTGTTTGTTTTAAAGAAGCAAAGCAAACCAAGGCCTTAGGCAGGACATGGAATATGCAGTCCCTTCATGAAGATTTTGAAAACTTGGACCAGTTAGTAGGGACTTCAACCTCACACTGCTCAGAAAAGACCCTTATTACAACTACCAAGGACTCAATTCGAGGTTTTTTCCCTAGAGACAGAAAAGTAAACAACATAAAAAGAAAACCTAGAATGATCACCACAACCTGCTCTGCCATAAACACAAAAATAAGAATTTACTAAGGCGTACTCAAGAAATGCTGACGCAGTGGACGATGGGTCAGCATGGGTCAACATTTAAACAACATCCCAATTATCTGTACCACAGCAATGAGAGGTACACACGTTCTTCACAAGGCTCACCCCTGTAATTGATACAATTTTGCTCCTGAGACTTAAACATAATATATTCTGCATGAATGTTTGTTCATGCAAGAACATCGTTCTCATTCCTGTCCATTTTTATGTCTAAATTCTTTCGTAACTGCACAAGTGTGTTAACGCCCATATTAGGGCTTCCCTACGAGCACTGGAGTGCTGGAAGTCTGCAGGATTCGGAAACCAATGCCAATGACCCCTTGAAATTCCTCTCCAAATAGCATCAGCTTCTGGCACAGGTCCAGTAAGACATCAGAAATACATGAAGTGGATCTTGGGGGCGCTATTTCTTTTACAGCTTCAGCTGCTTTCTGTATCTGTCCATCCAGAGATAAGGACTAGCAGATGAAAGAAACACTTGGCAGCACAATTCAGCTTAGAGCTTTATTTCAGTTCATTTAGGTGTACAGGCTTTCTGGTAGACCACAGAAAGCATTATCATGCATCTGTCAGATGTCAGGAAAATCCAGCTACATTATATGATGCTGACTGTAGATCTTCACAGGAAAGAGATCTTTTAATTACGTGAAGTTGTGTATCTACTTTTCCTGTAACATGCCTAGTACTTTCTTGGCAAAATAATACACAAGAGGATTGATACTAGGAGCACAGTTTCCAGTAAAGGAACAGTCATAAGGTGTATTTTGAAATTAGTTCATGTGCACCTGGCAATAGCAGGCTCTCTGTTCAATGGGTATCATGACAAGAAGTGACGTACAGACTTCTCCTGCTATTGGCTACCACTCACAACTTGAAAGAGCACCCTGTCTTCACTAACCTGAGCAGCACTGTAGCTCTGCTTTGGGAGTTTCCCAAGGAAGGGATAGGTATGCCCATCATATCATGCACACAGTACTTTCAGGAATGTTACTGAACGAACAGTTCTCTGTTCTGCGAGTGCAGAAACTGCCATACGCCTAGCCCAGACGAGTCTCTAGATACCTCTTATTGATTTTAATCATTTGAAGCACTGAGGTAGTGAGAGTACAAAAAAAATAAAAAAATCAGTATGTTTGTCTAGACATAAAATGCCAAGAAGGATGAACAACTGATTTAATCTGATGTGCGGAATTTACTGTAGACTTCTAGGTAACAGAGCTTGATTCTAAACATACGTGCACTATTTTTTCCTATTCCTCAAGAAGAAAGGCCCATAGGCTGCTACTACAGTGGAGTGGAGGCACACATACTCAGAATAGCACAGGGAAAGGAGTGGAACAGCAGTGATAATGTGTGTAGATTTCTCCCATGCTGCAAGTCCTTCATAAATGAACTATTGTGGGTGATACTGGTATGAATGGTGATAGAGGCCTGTGTGTTTCTGCGTGGGGTCTGGTCTTCTGATGGTGATCCTGTGACGAGAGATTTATACTCAGTATGAGAATGAGTAATTGTTTTAAAATGCTGTCTGGTTCTTATCTAGATCTGTTTGCTACATTTTAAAGCCATTTAAGTTGAACCACTTATATTGCATTGCTATAACTGCACGAGCTTAATTTACTTTATTTCTCCTCTTTCAATTATACAATAAAGCTCCCAATTTCAATCACAATTTAATCCTGATTTCTTTTTAGGTCTCATCCAATGCAATAATGACAAGCAATAACTTTCATTCAAACAAGACTGTGCAAAAACTGAAAGCAAGAAAATACTGAGTGCAGCATCAATTCCTCCAGCACAAGCTCATTTCTATTAATACTTACTGTTGCGACAAGGTGAGTATTCAGCATAGGCACTGAAGTTCTGAATTGCTACATAGCAGGTGCCAACAGGGTCCTTCTCTGGGCTGTCCTTAAGAGTCCTCCAATGATATAAGGGAGCACAAGCCTACCAAAACAGAAATGATGTCATACGTACCTTTCTTAAACTAATGTACTTGACAAATGCACTTTTTAATAAACTTACAAGGGTTCCCTCTGGTATTGTATCATTCATGCAGGAATGATCATAACATACTGATGAAAGAAAACGCAGGTCCTCTGCTTCTTGGAATAACATTATAACCTGAAAAATAGGGTCTGATCTTTTGCTTATAGCACTTAGCAGATGAAACCTGACTACAGCTCATATTTAAGTGTACGTTACAAATACTCCCTAAGCGTGCTTCACAAGTAATATGCTTGCTCTATTACTGCTCACTGCACAGGCATCAGTCCCTTAGATTAAGCTGTGCATTACGTATATTTGGCTGAAGACATCTCTATTCTGTCCTGATACATCTTAAGGTAATGGTCGCTACAGCAGAATTTATTTGATTTTCCTCTTCTAAACAGAAGGAGATCTGTCAGGGTTTTGTGTCACATTGCCTGTCACAGCCATTAGACTGTCTGCTGTCTTACAAACTTCTGCTTCCTAAAAAAAAAAAAAAAGCAGAATTGCCACCTCTACAGAGGCAGTATGGCTGCAATGCATTTGACAGTCCTTCAGCGAAAACTTTTTTTGCTAACTTAGTTTGGTTAGCAAACTAGTATTTCATCTTCTGTGTTCCAGTGGTGGTGTTACAAATATGACAGTCTAAGGGTAAAAGATATAGTAGTGCAGAGAGAGAATCTTTTGAAAATAACTCATGTACTTGTAAAAGCAGAAATTACAAGCTATCAGATATGCAAGTCACTCTTTAGGAATTTTTGTGCCCTAAAACTTTTCAGTGGCAGGGGTGGTGAGGTGGAGATAGTACCTCTCCCTACAGCCTTGCCTCTGTAAGATACAACCAAATCCTCCCATCTCTCTTTTGCAATGAGAAGCCCTCTGGCGAGGCATTGTTATTTACATTACTGTATTGGCCTTACTTATGCAATCAGTTCCAGCTGGATGAACCACTGCCTTACTCAGAGCTTACTGGAACAGTCTGAGCTTCTGGAACACTGGGTTAGGGCCAGGGACTCTAAGACATGCCCCCTGCCTAGGACAGCTTATAGAGTAAAACATATTAGAGAGCAAAACCAGAGTGCAGCAAAGAGGAATTATGCATCCTATGAAGCAGAGGCACGTTTTGTAGTATTGAGCAAAATGGATTGAAGAATCATATATAAACATAAATGTTGACATAAGGCAGTTTATGATCAGATTTTTAGCTTAAAAAAAAAAAGTTTCTGCCACCTTGATAACAATTTATTTTTCTCCCCCTTTTAAGCTCTGTAGACAAAAAAGAAACATCTAGCTTTTCTGTTCAAACTTTATCCTGAGAAGAGTTATGAGAAGCAAAACAACGGTTGGTTAGTACCAATATCATGATGAGGTTTTCTGCTCACGTGATAAAGATTCAACAAATGATAACTAAGCAGTACTCTGTTTCAGTTTGTGAACTATTTTCAGTAGAATACACAAAAGGAAAAATCTTCAGCTGCTTCTCAGGCTTTCACATTGAGAATTTAGAAATATGACATTCTTACAAATACTTTCTTTGTGTAATTAGCTTTTAAATGGAAAGTGCATGTATAAAAGAATGGTACATGAAGGCATGGAACACAAAGTTTGAGAGCTGTGATAACACTGACACAAGTGACAGGGAGTTAACAATGGATGCTAGCTCTGTAACAGAACAGAGTGATGCTTTATTCATTACCTGTTTTATGTCAAAATCCTTCTCCAGATTAACCCCAAGGTATACTATTTAAGGGAAAGCACTTCCTTTAGATATTTCTTCCCTTGTAACTACTTTTTAACTAAGAATTGGAAGTTTTAAGCAAATCTCAACACAAGCGATTGCTTTGCAGTTGTAAAAATTATTACATTATCAAACGATTTCTTCATAACAAAATGATTTCAGCAGCATTCCCAGTGTAAACTAAAGTAAATTGCAAACAGAAAAAGTCTGGGTGTAAGCAACATCACCACTGCCTTACTAAGCAATAGAACTGCTTGCTCCATGCCAGGCTCCTCTACCAGCAGAGAAAATGCTTCAGCAAAACTGGAATACAGACACTGCACTTGGAAAGCAATCCTGACTTGGAGTTTTTATATCCTTATATTTTTGCAGCTCTTCTACCCTATGGCACAACTGTTTGAAACAATTTAAACATGACAAAATAGGTCACTGCTCTCTTACTTACTAATCTTAATCAAAAGATTCTTGGATTCCTCTACATTCTACATTTAACATCCATCATAAAGCTTCATAATTTAAAACATTTTAAAGCATACGGCTTTCATATAGTTAACGTGTCTCAAAATTATGTCCATTACTTGCTTTAAAAAAATTATCATTCGCTTCCATAGCTAATATGGCATTCTCCTGTTTTGATATGGCAGCAATATTCTGAAGTTATCAGTTCAACCTGATTTTACGGACTGATTTTTTCAAGTTATATACATAATCTGCTTTATAAATTATGCATAATCATAGACTTTCTTCTTCAATCTATACACAGAACGCTATTAAAGATACATGTTTGAGAAAAGATAAACATTATCTCCAAATTAATACCAAATTCGTAAGACTTACCACAACTTTTTCTTTATGAGCTTTGACTGTTGCGCCAAACCACTGATTGGTCTTAAACTCAATTGGTTCCCTGGTGCCATTGACCTTAATTTTCCTGTTGTCTGACAAAGAAAGGAGAATTAAGTTGACAGCTTATTTTAAGAAGTATTACCCTGTGAATTACAGATACAAGTGAACAGACCAAGAGATATATTAATTACATCATATTTACTGCCATCATCCTATCAGTTTAATATAGGAGTGTTCTACTAACATTTAAGCTTCTCATTGGTCAGAGGAAAATGACTCATTTTTACATGTGAAATTCACATGTGCAAATTCAAAATAATTATACTTAAAGTTCAGAAAACCAACATAAGATGAAAGTTCATATTCTGCATCCTCTCCCCCCTCCTCCTCCTGCTCAAAGAAGGAAGGAAAAGAAAGAGAGAAAGAAAGACAGAAGGAAAGGAAAGTTGGCCTGGAATTTATGATTGATAGAAATATACAGAAATGAGAAAAATCCCTAAGAACTTCTCATAGGTGGTAGAAATTCTGGGAAAAAAAGTCCATCTTCTGTAATTAGTTTTTGTCAAGCAAATTTCTCAGAAATTTCTCAGCATGTATATTCAGGACCCAGCACGACAGACAGCAAAGGACTTAGTTTTTAACAGAATTACATGTGTACATACTGTCACAAGAGACAGCTTCTTAATGTTGCTTTATATACACTCTTGCAGATGTCAGCATAAGAGAAGCCATCTGGGTGTAGACTCAAGCCAATTATAATGCATTTCAGGTTTTAATAAAAAGCAGACATCCCTTCCTTTCACCCTTAGTTCTCCAAAGTGAACTGATTTCCCATATGTTTATGAGCTATTCTCTTCCCTTACCAGTCATTCCTAATGAACTTCTCAATTTATACATAAGCAGGACATTACTCCTTTCCCCTGCATTCCCTTCTGCTTGTTTCTGGATCCTATCAAAAAGGATTGCACAAGAATCAATTCTTTTTATTCTAAGTGAAAATAAAATCATATACTGTCTACCTCGGAACACAGGAAAAAAAAGTAATGTTATTACATTGTATAGATTTATATGTGTCTTTTACAAACAGAAGGAAAATGCAGCTGATATAATTGCCTCTTTTTAAAAGCCAACACTTCCTGCTATTTGGCCAGCCAGCACAGAGGAGATATTTGAATCCTTTTCATGGATGTTGAGTCACTGGTTACCTCAGCCTGTGATAACCTCACAAATGCTACAGATATAAACATTAAGAAAAACCCTTTTTTGGAGAAAAGGGAGATCTCACCACTGTATTTTTCTAATAGCAAACGAGAAAGTCAAATGAGGAGGGATCTGTACAAGTTTGAAAAGTCTGAGAAAGTGTCTCCTCTCATAGAAATAATTGTTTCGGTACCATGAAACTGTGGAAGCTAATAAGAAAATCCATGCTCAGAGCACTCATAGGAGAGAGACAAATTTCTGCAATATTTAGATCTTTAAAATTCAAAAAGAATAACTTTAAATAACCCCAGAACTACTGTACTGACCTTTAAAACTTATTTCACTTACTTTAGATCTAAACTTGAAAAGTGTGGCAGTCAGCAACTTTGACACTGTGTTGTGGAAGCTGCCTGCTTTCACCCAGCTTTTGGCAAGACCACTTCTCATTACTTTTCCCAGTTCACCACCCGTTTCAATCTTAAAAAGACCTTGATTGCCTACTGGCAAAATATACTCAAATTTGAGAAAAGATTACATTTTAAAACTTATTTACAGAATCTATAAAAATCATGACAGAATTTACCCGTAAATCTGTAAGAACTGTAGTCCTCCTTAGTGGCTGGCATAAGGTGTACTATGAGCCCCTCATCACGTAGTATGGGATTTTTATTGTAAAATAATTAGCAAAACATTACACACTCAAATTAGTAAATAGGTAGCTTCTCCCCCCCACTCCCCAGATAAATGTCTTTTTACAGAAATTCTTAGAGCTATGAAATCATCTGCCCACTTCCTGAGGTTGTGCTTTAAAATACAATGTAGTCTACATATAAGAAACAAACAGTATTTCAGATCGTTGTAAAACAAATATTGCTTCCCAGTCTTTATCAAAATGAAGCTATAAGCACAATTAGCCTATGTGACTACATATGGGATGCCATTATTGTGCACTGTCTGCACTGAATTAGACAGCAAGGGTCTGAGTGAGGATACTCATCAATGCCCTAAGCCAGTCACCACATACACCTTCATGGCACGATCTGCTGCACAGTTTTCATCCAAAAACACACACCTGGGAAGACCAGACAAACAATGGCCTAAAAAGAACCTTCTTGTATTTTTATCTGACTACAGAGAGCCAAGGATGACAGGCGTGGAGCAGCTAGGCTCACATAAAAGCTACTTGTTTGTCAGATAAATCACACTCTGGTTTTCAGAAAACAATGAAGTTATTTCTGTCTTTGGCACATCCCTCAGAATAGTGCTAAGTGCTTCAAAAAATAATGTCTGTATCCTGACAATACCATTATAAGGCATTAAAATTTCTCTCTTGGTGTTATTTATGAGGATCTGATGCCTGCATGCTGTCTCTACAGCTATACTTCTGCGAGCAACAAAAGCTTGGCTTGCAGTCTGGTTGCACACAGATGTCATCATCTCTTCGGAAGGAGCATGTCTGGCCCCTTTAAGAACTGAGGGCAGACTATCTTGTGTCCTGATACGTGATGCCAACACTAGGAGAGTTGGGCCACAGGGCAGCAGCTGGGCCGGGCACACAGCGCTCAGGCCTGTATGCAGCGCTGCCCAGCAGTGCCTGAGCCTCAGCTGGATCACCTCAGAGCCAACCCAGGAGCTGCTCCAGATGGTCAGCAGCCTGAATGACTCGCAGACTTGGCTTAAAAGACAGCCCTGGAGTCACTCTCAATTGTACTGGCTAAGACAGTACTGCAGGCTAAGGACCAGACAATCAAGAGTATGCAAGAGCAGTAATGTCTGTATTTAGATTTAGATGCAAAGACAAAATTAAACAACATTTTAGCAACCCTAAATAATCTCATTTTCTGCTGCAGGAGCCAAAACTCCCATGCACTGGTGTTACCTTGCAGTCCAGCTTAAGGAGCAGTACTGCAGACAGTAAAACACGGTTCTCAAAATCAGTGTTCCTTTCTCTACTGTTTTGGACTTAAGCTACCTGGGGCTACCAAAGGGAAGGAGGCCCCGTAGTATCTGAACAAGCAGAAAAAATTGAATCCAGACAGAAAAAAGCAAAGCTACGTAAGAACAACAGTGTAGAGATTCATTTCCAGGAACTGAAGCCTGAACCCAGAATAAATGTAAATGCTAATCCATCATCTGCACATGACTAAATTTGGCACTTTCTACAGGGCTTGGTCTCCTCTCAGCCACTAAGTAAGCACATTATAAACTCTTCTAACAGTCACAACCCAAGCACTGCTCTCGTAAATATTTCTTTGTTGTATTAATCAGACACTAGAAAATAATTAGAAATTAAGGAGAAATACGTATTTGCAAATACTGAGAGTGGCCCACTGCATTTCATTTAGTTATTGAAAACTGAAAGTAAAAAGTCAGCATCCTCTGTAATTAGAAAATACTCAAATAAACAAAAGCAATATCTAATCCAGGTATACGATAGACGTGTAACTCTCTCAGGTCAGTTCTCATGCATGAGGAACTTCGAAAAGTATTATTTTCACTAGCTCTTGTGTGCGAGTTTGCATGTATGTACTGGAATGGGTAAACACAGACAGATACTCAACAGGCATCTGCTGAAGGCTCTGTTGACTAACCTGTGCCTACTCAGACTGCAGCCAGGACAGCAAATCCCTTTTCAATATCAGTTTTGATACATGAATGTACTTAAGCATAGCCATATGTATAAATAAATATATGAAATATAAAACCTAATATATACATATGACACGTATTCATGTATACATGCAGAGTGAAGCTGAAAAGTCAGCTCAATCTATGCAATTTTTCAATAAAAGTATATAAACATAACAAATATTTATAAAAATATGTATAGGTCAAGGAAAGCAAATATCTCCCTCACAAGAGGCCAACACTTGGAATACTATGTACAGTTTTGAGATACCTGTAGAGGACTTACAGCTGAAGGAGAAAGCAAAGGAGGATCTAAGAGTCATGAGCCACTACAACAGTTTACTCAGAGAGGCTATCATGTCTCCATCCTTTGGCAGAACATGGCTACACAAGGCTCCAAGCAACCTACTTTATCTTTGAACTCTAAAGCCCTGCTACACTGATGGGGTCATGTCTTGCAGGAAGGAAGAGAGAGAAAGGAGTTTGTACAGGGACAGAGGATCCCGTATTCTAGAATCAAGGAAGAAGAGGATATGGCAGTGATTTCTTTTGATATCATCACCGTTACAGTTGGTGTTACAGCTAGAAAGATGATTGTGGTGAAAATGGGAAAAGAAACAAACAGGGAAGGAATGCCCACCTATATCCAAAGATCTAGGTTCACAGGAAAGACCGCACAGAGAAGGAATCTTTAGAAAGAGACCCTTCCCCAGTAGCAGTCAGCCCTTAAATGGGGTCTAGGAGAGGTGCAGCCAGGCTCCACTCCTTCTGGTCACACAGCTGAATCGCCTTCACCTGTGCTCCCGTGGCTGACTCAGTGCTTGCCTCAGGTGATCAATCAGTGGTTCAGGCTGTGACTCAACAGTTCCCATACAATCACCATTAAAAATTCAAATGATAGCACCCATTGCTAACCACAGTAATATCCACAGGGCCACTGAAATGATGTCTTTAGCAGAGAGGCAGAATACAAAAGCAAGACTAAAGACAAGCAAGTTGCTTTCAATGTTATCACCATGGAAAAAAGACTCCACAGTATTCTGAGACAGTAAGGACATGCAAAATCCCTACACGACGAGGAGAGCTGTCTCTGTTTTCATATTTATCTGATTCTGCAAACATCTATTTTATTTCTGGTTTTGTATCATGCCTTAGATTCTGCTCATATGAGTTATTTTAATTTGATAGATCATATCTAAAGACCTTTATTTGGACTTTCATTCCATGAATCAAGAAAAAAAATCACCAAAACCAACAGGATTTTTTGCCTGAGTACAATCTGATCAAAAACAAATCAAGACCTCAGGGCATGAACTAACACAGCTAAGGGTATTTTTTCCCCTTCTTTAGATAATGCTGAGATTTATAAAAGAAACTGACAAGGGTCCATTATAAATCAGAATGCTACAAGTGAACCATGAGGCTCCAGATAAGGTCTTTCTGGCATATTCACTGAAATGTGTCAGCATTTGAAAGTGCAACAAAATTCTCCCTCAGCATTTTCTCTTGAGATGTAAAGTTTCTTTTACAACAGGATTCTTAAGTTCTCCTCAGAATCTTACCAACTTTACAGCCAATGATTTCCTCATGTAACTAAATCTCTTGAGTCCCACAATACATCCTTTCCTTATACAGTACCTGGGTTCTGTTACCATCAGCTCAACTGCTGGCCAAATTAGCTCATGATTTTAATCAACTGCACATTTGGCTGTGACTGACCTACATTCCCCTTACCTGTTCTTCTTCAGAGTCTGTCCAAATTCTCTCCTGTTAGTTTAGAAAATATAACTTATTTTTCTAAAACTGGTGAAGATGACTGACAACGAAGGCAGCACTATGGAGTGCCCTGGAGACTTACGGCAAGTGTTTAAAATTCTGCCCTTGGAGCTAATTTAAAACATGAGAACTTGTTCCAGTTTGTTTAGTACTACCATTAAAAATAACCCTTAAAATGAGTTCCTGAAATATGAAGTATTAGTTTAACAGCTCTCAAATGCAACAGTGTACTTCAGGCGGCATTAAAGTTTGCTCCTGGCTGCAAGATGCTTCGAGTACTTTAGAAGTTCCCCAGTTAATCAAACAGGGAGAGCTTTTTTCGTATTGCTCTCCTGCTACCTCTTCTGGCAGCCTTAAGGAAAAGCATCCAGATTAAACACGAGGACTTTGGAGTTGTACCTTGGTGCTAAGCAGAAACGGTCATGGTAAAACTCTCTTCGTAATGGTGAAACTGAAAAGGAGAAGTTAGCTCCATGTAGATAAGAGAGGAAATCCAGATCTCCTCATTATAATCCCAATGCTTGTTGCTCTGTTCTCTCATTAAGTTTCAAAGAGTATCTCTGCCTTCCACTGCAGTGTAGTAGAACAGTTTAATGGAGCAGAGAAACAAGGAAGAGTCCCTGCCCTTCAGTCTGTATTTTCTGGAGTAAGGGAATACTAAAAGCCCTTCCATTGTACTTTACATCAGTCCCTTGCTGCAAAGAAATAGGTTAAAGCACCAGCTGTGCTCTAAGGGGCAGTGCTTTCAGCTTCCTCCCAGCCTTGGCTCCAGCACCGAGGTTTCAGAAGCTTTGAGGGGCTGCAGAGTCAGTGCTGCATCAGCAGGAAGAAACAAAGTTTCTGTTAAAGCCCCTTCTTGGCTGCAGGCCACATCACCGGTCCACTCATAGGGCAATGCCTTGCTACATGACTTGCATGTGGATGGACAGACTCAATTCCCAACACATGTCAAAATTTCATCTTCCTTCTTCCTCTGCCTCCTAGCAGAAACAATCTATAACATCAAGAGTACTAATTACTGACGTAAGTTTGCAAGTAGATACCCCCAGTGCTTTGGAAGTGTCTGGACTGAATACTCTGAAGAATAAACAGTGACCTGAAGAGATTAGTGAAACTCTGGGTGAATTCCCAATAGAACAGTATCAGTTCAGACACGAGCTGCAGATGGTCCTGCATCTCTGCTAAATCTGCTATCTTCTCATCAGAGTAGCTTAGACCACAAACACATCCACATTAGCACAAGCAGCTGCTCATAGCACGCAGATCAGCTCATGCATCCTACCATACCAATGGTGCCACAGAGACGACTTCAGGAGTAGTCTTGAGTACCGGTGCTAGCAGTAGAGAACCTTGTGTTTGACTGCTAGAACACAGCACTATGAAGTAATGACGAAGAGTTAAAAGTGTTTGCATACTTTTCATGGGTAAGTGACTAAATATTGTGTTCCTGTTAGGTATACATTAGTATCCAACACAATGCCTAATTCCTCATGCAATCTTAGTTTCTGGGATAAAAAGGAGTGAGAGAATTTCACAAGCCACAGGGATTTGCCTCTTGTCGTTTAAGGTCTACAGGAGACAAAACACAAAGTTTAGTCTCCAGAGTGGTGATGGGGAGGCTGGGGGCACCTTGCCAGTGACTGAGTGCAGCTCCTGCAGTGTCAGATCTCCACTCCATGGGGAAAACCTGATATTGTCTTAAACTAGTGTTGGGATGGCAGGTCCAGTGGGGCTTCACACCTCTGTTCTCCCTTCAGGACTCCATGGTACAGAGGATAAAAAAAGCTTTTTTTAAAATAAAACTTGTAGTTATCTTCAAAAGAGGAAGATATTATTCAGAAGAAAGTTGAAACATTACAGACTACAGAACCCATCCTGTCTCAGTGCTTACCATCCTAGTATTAACTTAAGCTAGCCTCAGTTTTTCACTAAGGTATCTATTAACCTCTCGGTTCCCACAAATCAATCTCTGAAAAAAAAAAAACAACTTACTTCTGTCTTAGGTGATATATACATTCATTCAATAAACATGTTGGAATCAGTAAAATAAGGAAAAATATAAATTAGTACAAAGCAACTCCACACCTGTAATGCCTTGATACTAGGAAATGGCTGGAAACTTGACTGAAGTCACCGTAGAAAATTAGTCACTGCCATCACTACTTAAATTTAGGAGGAACAAGATAATAATAGCTCTAAGACAAATAATATCAACGCATTTGCAAATGATGAAAACCTTGAAATTATTTCAGAGTTTCCAGAAGGAAAACGGACCTAATCTGTACAGTTACGTAAGAGTTTTATTAGTTAGGTGCCCACTTACAGACTTGTTTCCACCAGTAAACACTGGCCCTATGACATCACAGGATGACTTGCAATGACTGCACACTCCAGCACTTGCAGTAGGCAGCAAAGATGCTCTACTTGTGAGGTAATTCCAGCCCTGATGCAATCAAAAAGGCTATTATGTTTTTGGTAGAAGTGTTCTCATTCATCCAATGAACATTTCTGTTTCTGAAGTCTGATGGCTGCTGTTGGCAGGAAAACATCCAAATAACATCCAAGTGCACTGCATGCTCCCTCCATGGGTGAGCATAACTTTGCAGAGCATTTCTACATTTGTGTGTCCAGCCCTCAGAAATACAAGACATCAAAAACATCCATGCTCGTATTTGAGCTGTGATATTAAGTTAGTGGTTTTCAACCATCTCCATTTGTTGATCTCTTGAATTTTTTTGATTATAGTAGAAATTTCACAGTTTTTGTGACTGCAGAAATTTCATGTATCTACATTGGGCTATAGATTGCACAAACCTACTTTACCTTAACAAATTCTTTAGAAGTCCTCTATTGAACTGTTGTGGTGAACAATACTGATTTAATAGGTTCTTTTTAAATGGCTCATGCTGCTTTTTAAGTGTTACAATACACTCGCCCTTTCTTTCCAGCTCCTCTCAATTTTTACTTCTGATGTTAATTAAAAATGCTGTTAGTGATTCAGAAGTTTTATTTCTTTTACTATGCCTGGTGACTCTAACTGAAAGAGCTGACACTGTTCGGTTAGATTCAAGTACTTAAACAAGGAAACTTTGTAAAAAATATCAAAATGAGACTTTCCAGCCTTGAAGCATCCTGTGTACCTTTCCTGTTTCAGAAAACCTTCACCACACCCTTCCAAGACCATGAGGCTTGAAGCACTCATCTGTGAATTTATAGACCTAGAGTTGAATGCTCAGTCTTTTAACAATTAGTTGGAGTTGTTGCTTTGGCAGAAAGGATTGTCTTCTGGTTAAGGCACCGAGGAAGATGAAAGAGTCAGGTGTCTACCCAGAGGATACAAAACACCTCAGGTAGCCTGAGGGAATAATGCTTTGGAGATGCTGAGCTCTCTGCCCTCTCTGCACACTCATGTGGTACAGCACAAAGCCATGTAGCTGTTCTCAGGGAGCTGACTAGATGACCTTTAAGGGTCCTTTCCAACTCTTAACCATTCTATGATTCTGTGATGCTAACTCAAACTGGTAGTGTCTCTATTCAAATACAACATCTGCAAATAAGAGCATGGAGTTGCCCTAAGCCTCTTCAGTGAACTTTTCTGGAGTTTCCCACAGGAAAGCCAGATGTCATCCTGCTTTTCATCACCAGATTTTCATTCGTTTTTCAAAACTCTCCTTTAAAAAGCAATGGGATTTTCACTTGTTCTGAAAGTTTTCTATTCAAATCTACAAGTAATTTGTGTAGATAATATATTCATCTTCTGGTACATGAACTATCTAGTCATTAGATGGAAAGAAAGGAATGCTTGCTCTACTAATTTTATTAGTATTACAATAAAGATATGGAAGGCATTCCATGTCCATACATTCCCATTTACACATAAGTTACGATCTACATCACATTACACACCCAAGTAGCCACATGCACATCAAACACTGCATCCAGAGCAGGAGCCCGGGGTGTGTTTGGAAGAACGTCCAGATGTGAGGGGAGCCCTGAGTGGGGTTTGTAGTGATGAACACGGCCCTAGGACGTGTGGCTGGCTGAGGGTGGGTGAAGGACTGCATTTACTTGCTGCACTTAAGCTCTTCTGATTTAATTTGTGCTCTTAGAAAAAGGCTGAAGTGTATTGTGTTTGCATTTAAGTACACCATAAACGCTAAGATTAAATATAACCTAAAGAATCATAACTTTTGTTTAACAGCTAAACTGTCAAACTTTGCCTAAATGAAACTGATTTTCATGTCCCTGGGAACGCTCAGCTTAAACTATTTTCAAGACCCATGAAGAGACAACAGAAAACATAAACAGCCTGACTCGCTTAAAACGTGCGTTCTCCCTAATTAAATAGGAAACATCTGTCTCGGGATTCTGGAAGCGGCTACGATCTACCCACACCGAGCCTAAACCAGCCCGCATCCAGCCCGAGCTGCCCTAGAGGAGAGCCCTGGCTGCCTGGGAGGAGCCGAGCCAGCGGCGGTTCGCGGGTGGCTCCATCCGTCCCAGCCACACGCTGCCGACGCGAGCAGCGGTCCGAGCGGCCGCGCGATGCCCGCACCCGGCCGGCAGAGCACTTACTGGTGTTATCGAAGGGGATCTGCCTGCAGCGCGCGGCCGGCCAGCCGCAGTGGTACACCGCTCCTCCTTCCACGATGTCCGGCTGCGTGGTGTTGGCTCGGGGAGCTCCCACCAGGACGCCGACCCTGCGGAGCACGCTCGCGAAT
>JAOWBP010050687.1:0-18347 GCA_028571105.1 Tragopan temminckii | reverse complement strand
GTCAGTGCAATGGAAAACTGAACTACAAATTATCTTGCCTGGGAGTCCCACGTTCTTGCAGTTAAGCCATTAATACATAGAAAATGAAAATTAAATAATATAGCCTACATGTTTATTAAGTGATTCACTAATATCTGAGTAAAATCTTGTCTTTCCTAAATTAATTGGGAATTCTGCCACTGGATTCAACACAATGCAATTTCATTTACTTCATCCAATTCTCCAGCTGAAATAGATTTGAGTAGAATATATTCAAATGCATTTGAAGGATGAACCTTTGCCCTATAATGAATCAAGGCATCTTCCTGAGCTAAGATGTGTGCCTCGTTTAAGAACTGCAAGTCCCATCCTGTGGCACTTCAAATTTACATGTATCCATATATAACAGTCCTTACATTCACACAGTAGTCCCATTTGAAAACAGAGGTTAGAGGTCTTGGCAGCACACAAGACAAGGCTCATGATAGCTCACAAGCAAGCATTCTTACCTCATGCTGGATTGCAAGCTTGAATCAAAATGACATCAGCCAGTGCCACAAAAAGTGTCTTACATTCAGGTCAGGGGATTCAGATACACACCATTTTTCAAACTCTACTGTAAGTTTCCTTTATCCTGTTTTAAAAACCAAGCCTGTTTTTGCACCTCCATTTCTTAGTCTACAGAGACTGTTCTTGTACGATAGGTTAAATGTCAGTCTTGAACGAATGATCTCCTGGGTTTGCCAAACGCATGAGTAGAGTCCAGGACCCCAGCGTGTCAAGCAGGGAAACTATGTTTTGGGCAAACAGCCATGCTGGTTTCATGAGTACAGAGGTATCCTGATAAGGATTCTTAATTTAATGGAACTGCAAATAAACAAGCTTGATGAAGATTGCTCCCTTCCCGGAATTCATCTTGTTGCACTGATTTAATGCTATCACTTGCATAAGAGACTATGACAAAGTCTCTGAAAAAAATTATAAAATATGCAAATTCAGACACTTCAAAGGCTTTCATTTTAATTGTATAGAATGCAGAGCAGAACAAGAACAATTCCACTAAAAATGGAAAAAACATGAGAGGAAACTGATACATTTGCATCACTATTTTCAGAATTACTCTCAAGCACAAGAGTTCTCCACACTACCAGTTCCTCTGAATGAGTGCAGTTGTCACAATGGGTTTGTAGAACTGTATGAATGTCTTCATTTTTTTTTTTCCTGTGGACCTCACAGAATTCTCTTAATTCAGTTTTCTTGCAAATGTTGAATTCTGCACAGATTTTCTGAAGTTTGTAAATACTACCGTTCAACTCTGGATCACATTCAACTGAACCCATGACCAGTTTTAGGTGGATTGAGGTCCATCTTCAGACAAACCTGGGCTGAGTTGTGGCTTGGCATTCCAACAACCTCAGCTTAGTGGTTTTAACAGAATTTAGGGGTTCTTTTGAATCAGAGATGAGCTCAAGATGAAAAACTCCAATCTGAGCCAGGAGTTGTGGGTATTTAGATCCAAAGTTGTGGTTCTGGCCCAGTTCTAAACGGAATCATAACCACAGCTCAAATTAAGACTGAGAAAAGAGCACATTTAAAGTCAGTCAACAAAGAAAAACAAATTTTGCACAACTCCTTTGGTTTAATATTTTGACTGTGAATGTTTCAGGCTTAGTAGCACCAACACTGCAGCAATTTCTGAGACACTGGAAAGGAATCTAGAGTCAAAATTTATCCTGACTTCAGAAAGGCAGCTGTCCTACAGCATATTTGTCAATGCACACTTTGTTTTGACTTAGGGCTCTGCTTTATCTCTGCTTTCTAGATGGATAGATTCTACTCTTTAATGCCCAGGTGTAGTTCACACTGAATAAGATCACATCTATAAAAAGGAAACTGATCTCCTTTCAGTATTCAAAAGTACTTTTATGTTCTTAACTGCCTCAGTGGTTAATATTTATCAAACATCTCAGAAAAATACCATCACAAAGAAAGAGAGATTATTCCCTGTAGGCTTCAGACTCTAAATTATCTCATTCTACAGTGCATGCTTGTATAAATATTTATTTTTAAGAAATGAAGGTCTGCTATTATCGAATGAAAAAACAACAATAAAGAAACCCCATGTTTTCAAAAAACATCTTCTAAAATGATGATTTTGTTTTGTTTGGTATGAAAATTCAGACATTGGACCTAACATGATGAAAAACAGCCCAAACTCCTTTGCTTTTAATTTATAGATGCTTTCCTGAGGAATAAGCCCTAGTTATTCTGTGTAGTTTGTCATGCTGAATTAGAAATGAAGTTGTAAGCAGCAGTATCAGGATCCCTTAAATCCATCAAGTTAGCTCCTACACAGTATTTTAACATGCTTGAACATAATCCTTATGAAGTGGAGAAGAGGATATTACAACAGTCAGAGATCTGTTGAGCAGAACAAAGGAACATCCACATCCCAAACACCTTGAAAGTTTGTGTTTGGAAGAATAAGACAGAGGAGTGACCTTCAGTGCTATTTTGTGCTCATGGTGTGGCCTTCTGAGGTGTATGGAACTAAGAGACAAACCTCATGCTTTTGTGAAGGAAGAATTAAGATAAGCAAAGAAAGACTCCACACACACAAAAAAGTTAAAAATAACAGCCTACAGCATAACATGAAGAATTTGGAACTCTTTTTAACAAAGACATTGCTCTGAGAAGCTTTCCTGTATTTAAAATTTGTGGTTTAACCTGAGCAGTACATGTGCAAAGAATGTAAGACAGCTTTCCGTTAGCATTAACACTAAGCATTAACAATCATGAGCTTTCCACGCCCGTATATTTTCAACTTTGTGCGAAATATTTCAATAAATTCTGTGACACTACCTATACTTCAAACAAGTCTTTCAGTACAGACACAGCAAAATCAATGACTTTATATAGCCTCAGCCTACCAATGCATTTTGGGAGAAAAGCTCTTAAGGAAGTTTCCTTCAACTCTGTTTTAACATTTCAAAACGTTACCATTCTTTGATCTGCAACTGGGAAGCCTTCATCTCCTGAAAACACACGGGGACCTGGACTACAATTGGAGTCTTTTCAGGGCCTCTCAAAATTGGCACATAGAAATTAAAAATATAAAAAAAAAAATCTTAACATTTTCTCAGTCTTGACCAATAGAACAAAAATACAGTTCCTTATAGTCAACTTTCGCAATAAGTGTGACAACATTTAGAGAATAGAACATCTGAAGGAAATGGTATTTAAGACAGCTTGTCCCAGAATGTTACCTCCTTCTACAGTTTCCCATTACTATAAGTTCACTGTTATTGTTATTAGTCAAAGGGACTACCCACTAGAAACTAGACAAACCAGACATTTGTTTCAGACAGTCCACTTTCTCTGCTAGTAATAATATAAGCTGTGTTCAGAACAGTGTTCTCCCAAATTCTCACTTTTTTTTTTCCTTCATCTCTGCTTCTCTGCATGCTTTTGCTCTACTGCTTTGATAAAGCCATGGCCTCATAAACGTCACTGACATCAGTAGAACAAAGAGTTTCTTCAGAGGATGATACCATATGAAAATAGCACATAGGAAGAACCATGGGAAAGATAAAAGTTACTGAATAGCAGCTCTAGCATGATAAGGAAGCTTAGCGCCCAGACAAAACATCATTCCTTCAGTTGCACCACAACCTCAAGTTCCCTCATAAAACCAAAGCTTTCAGAAGACACCAAGCAGACACTCTCCCATGTAGGCAGTGGTCTGACATATCTGCCGAGTGTCCATCAAGTGGACAGTGAATGATTGCTCCCCTCATTAGCCCCGGCTGTGTTTTGAGCTACAGCAGTTTCCAGTTGAGCTGAGTGACACACAGTTTAAGCACAGTATTTTATAAATTAGGTGACTGAAACTGAAATTACCTTAATGACCAATCCTTTGACTCTTTCTCAGCACTGCAGCCTGCAATTTCACAGCAGATTAGTGGAATAATACGAGGTGAATTTTATGTACAATGACCAAATTCAGTACCTTTCCTATCTCAGCAGAGATCATCTTCAGATAGGATAGACAGGCCACGAGCAATGTGCTAAAATAGATCCGAGTTCATTCTTCTACCCTGGGCAAATCACATATGTTCTCTGGTTCAGACTAAGATGGGGATAGCAACGCTCTGTCCTACTGCCTTTATATGTGAGAATAAAAGGTTTCTCTGATGCTATTTCAATATAGGTCATGTCAGTGATGGAGAGAGATGAAGATTCATAATGCAAAAGAAGAGGAAAGGTATGAGTCAGAGAAAATAACATGCAACTCAAGTAGCCTAGTATCCACTCCACTATTTTTGCAAAGCAGTTGTGCTCTTTATCTCTGACAGGAAAAAAAGAAAGAAAAGTAGAACTGCAGGAGAAAGCATCTCACCCAAAGAATAATAGAGCCATCCAAAACTGCTGACTTGAGTGCAATGAAGGAAAACACTAACAAAGCATGAATTTCTCAATCTAGACTTCAGATTTTAGCATTATATGTTATTTGCCTAGTCTGCAGTGGGAATTACATAGTCATTGTTTCTCCCACTTAAAAGGAGCTCAATCCTTCAGAAGTCTTTTGGGATGGAAAGGTGTATAGATGGAGGAGGGGGGCAGGGAAGAAAGGGGTTGTCAGTGGCTTCACCCAAGGAAGATAGAATTAGCAAAGTGAAAGGCAGCAGCTAGAAAACTCCTGCAGGGAAATGGCATCCCATGGTTTGCTGATGCCTTCTTGATACTTACAATTAAGGATTCACAGTGGTCTTATGGCAGCATAAAATAAACTCTGGTATTATTAGTCTGAAAAACTTATACCTGATCGGTCATGTACAGAAAAATTTTTGTATTGATTATTTATGCAAAGTTTTTCTTAATAAGCCTCCTCTCCCTTCTCTTCTAAACACCTGTAGGAGAATGAAATTTTCATGCCTTCTGATGAAGCAGGCATTTACTGATGTGCTCTCTTACAAACATGAACGTTTATGTGGGTTAGTAAATGGAATACAGCACAGCTATCCATTTCTTCTGCATTTTAATTCTTGCCAAAAGGGATTGTGCCCTTGTTTCTTTACAGTTGTATTTAAATGGACCTAATGTACCTATTTTGAATTGTGCAATTTCCTTTTGGAAGTGGATTGTGTCACCAAAACTCCAAATATCACGTCTCTGTGTTAGCCCAGGCCTTCTTCTGTTACCAATAGAAGGACATGGTGAATATTTAGCTGCATCAATGTTCTCCATTCCTGCTTTTCTTATGTAGAATGGAGATATTTATTGGACAAGGACAAAAGATTCTTATTCACAAATCTGGCAAGCTCAAGAATTTGAACTACAAAGGGAAATACAGCTCTGTACATTCAAGAAATGAATTGGAAAAATGCCCTGGCTTTCTTTCCATTTCTAAAACTCCCTTTGTTTCATTATCTCTACTCTTTTAGCATCGGAAGTTCATGACCTATCAATCAAGCAAGTATGAAAAGTAACTGTTAAGGACATACTTATGTGAGAACCATGTGTAGTTCTTGGCATCAAGTGCACCCTCAGCCTCCCTTTGAGCCCACTCACTTCTCTTCTGAGCACTTTATTCTTGAAAGAATGGTCTACTGTCAAAAAAGTCATTTAACCATTGACAAAATGTCTGCTTATCTGATTTTAAATCTGTAATCTGTGTGGGAATAATTATTTGATTCAGGAACTTATGTGGGCAGATGGTTTTATCCAATGAATTGTTAATGGAGACTAAATTTTAAGCACAAACGTCAGCAGAGATACACCAGAGTTTGGTGTAATGTTTATTCCTAAAATACGTGATAGATCCTTTGGCTCTACAGCAGCCTTACTCATAGGACAAGGGACTCCTACTTCTAGTTTCATTCAAGGTTACCATTCTTTCCAGAAGAAATGCCAAGTGACGTATGAGAATTAAAGCAAGTTTGGGCATAAATTTGAATGAGGGTATGTTTTCAAGATAAGCTAAAGAATCAGCTGATCATTTGCCTATAAGAGACTGGAAGCAGAAAAGTTTGACACAGAATTTCAGATCTAGGAAAGTAGTAACTAAAATACCAGAAAAGGATTCAGAAGATCTAGTTTCAGATTTCCTAGATGATCTTAAAAAATCTGATAATCATTTCCCTTTCATAATCTCTCGACTTGCCATTTCATGCTTTGTTTTATTTATAGCAGTTAATTAAATCACAAAGGCAGTAACTGTTTTTTTTTACTACATAGGAGTACAGCACAACTGGCCCTCCTTCCAACTAAAAAAATGGTAACAGATTGCAATAAAGGTGTAAAACTAGATCCCTCTTTCCTCCCATGTTCGAATATTCTGAACTTTGGTACACTTTATTTCTGGAATTACGTTTCACCATTCCCACACCCAGCTTTTAAATACTGAAGTTTGGTGACTTCTTATTCCATAAGAACAGAGGAGAGAACTGCAACAATAACTGAAACAGATGATGCATAGCATGAAGAGAAGACACAGAATGGAGAACAGAGGAGAAAAATAAAAGTTCAGGTAAGCTGCTGATGGGAAAAAAAACAAAAACAAAACAAAACAAACAAAAAAAAAAAAACTGCAGATCAGAAAGATAAGAATGGAAACAAACCACAAACAGACACCAGAAAGAAATATTCAGAATCAAAGGATGGATCTGGAAAAAAAATAAAAATGTAAGGAAGCAATATGGGTGTTGTTTCTTTTCCATAGGAACTAAAACTGTAGAACACTTTCCAACGTTTTCAGTATTTTGCTATTTCCCTCTGCAAAATGAAATACAAGAGGAAAACATGGCCAAGCATAGCATCCCTTATCTCAAATATCACCATAATCCACAATCTTTAAATAGGGAATTCTGAATTTCTACTGCTGAGGCTAAAGAGCTGTGAGCCAGATCCGCAGATATACACTTGTTTTTCTGAAGATTCAGGTAAGTACTTTGCCGTGGCATCACAAATACATGACTCATATCAACTTCAAAGTACATTTCAAAATGCAGCTAGTTATTTATCTGTTTCTTTTTTATTCCTAAAACCCTAAATTTCTGTACAAAGCAGCCAAATAGGTATGCTTCCTCTGATAATCAGACACTGATGGGGATCATACGTACCAACCAGCAGTTTACTAACGATGGTACAAACTGAGCCTCTGTATATAGTTCCCACCTCAGCTTCATTTAATCCTGTTCTCTTGAATGTAGGGGGTGGAAGTGTTTTGCCCTTTCAGTTCCTAGTGTTCTGGTTCCTTTCAGCCCCAAATTATTCTCTGCTCCAGCATCAAGCAGCTTTGCATTCCTCAGTCAGTTCTTGATGGCATAGCGCCTGGCACAAAGCATTAAACGCAGCACGTGTAACTTGCAACATCTACATCCTAGTAGATTTTATAAACTTCACATAATTTGTAAATCTTATCTTTTAAATTCTATAAATTTCTTCTATAAATAATACATTATTTTTCTCCCTTTGTTTTACCTCCAATTTCTCTAGTTTCTCATGCTCCGTGCAGCAGCTTTGAAATTTGCTCAGACTGTAACAATCCATTACAAAACTTTAAGAATGCAATACATTAGGAAAGAGGGGAAATTTGGGAAATTGACACCATCAGCAGAGCCATGTCATCTCCTGTGATTACAAGAGGCAGAAGATCAACTATTAATTCTAACAGTAGCAGTATCAGGACTAGACTTAATAGTTGCATACTGTGGGATGTGCTCAGCACACCAATGTGCAGTAACATACAGAGATTAATCCAAGAAAAAGCTGCTAAAAGGGGGGGGGAGCACACCAGAGTGATAATTCATCATGGAGAGCTGTCACAATACATGAAAGTACTGGAGCAATTAGCAGACGCACTACTAAGCACTGTGCCACTTTCCCCATTTTAATTGTACTTCATCTTATTCAGAAGCTAAACTCAAACTGAACTCTGCTGGATACGGCAGAACTGACTCATTCTGGAGAACACAATGGTCTAACAGTTAACTTCTACTTTTCTAACAAAATAAAGAGTAGGAGTATGAGGAAAGAAACATGGGGAGAAAGAACTGGTAGCCTGGAAGATTTTGCTCAGAACAGTATTCATTTTCTAACTGCAATCTCTTTAAAAAACGTACAAAATGCTTCGCATTAATCTGGGTACTGAATCACCAGTACTTTAATGTTATCCTTTCCTTGTTGGCTGAGAAAGCACACATCCTCTTGTCCCTCACTGGGTGTCTGGAGAATAAACTGGAGAGCAAGGCATGGACCCAAGGACATCATCACTGGGGCTACAGAGGATTCTTTGGGAGGTCCAAAGGTTGACCAGAGTACTTTTCCGGTACGAAGGCAGCAGCACAATTCTTGGAGGTCAGAGGGAGAGCAATAGAAAGCTCTATCCTTGCATTTTTGCTTTGTTGAGAATGTGAAAAAAAAGAAAAGGAATTGTAATATCCAAGAAATGGATGCTCTAGTCACTCAGCTATGAAAATACAGGAATCAGAATGAAGACACTACAAGCAAGCAGCCAGAAAAACAAACAAAAAAACAAACAAAAAAAAAAAAAAAAAAGAGGGAGGAGAGAAAAATTCATTGCAACAGATGGATGAAATGTTCTGTAATAAAACATCACGTTGTTTTTGAGGTTGTAAATGTTGTGAGACAGAATTGCTGTCTTCATTGTACCTACAACTGAGCATCCTGGCATTTTGAGCTGCCTGTGGCTGTCTTTAGATGAGTGGATGTGATGTGCAAACTAAACTGAATTGTTCCGAGGAACAAAATTCAATTCCATATACACCGAGGAGTTCCTCAGCAAAGTGTTTTTCCCAAAAGGTATCATTTTGATGAGGGGATAGTTTTTACTCTTGTCATGTGACACTGATTTGTTGCAATTTTTTAATCAAAGTTTAACAATTATCCTTCCTGACACTACATTCTACTTTTTTAAGTTTTCAATGAGCTTTAATAATAGAGGAGCAAAGAGAAAAGAAGGATTTTTGGCACTCTTTCATTTCTCACACAAAACAATAATTGTTTGGCATCCAGAGATGTCAGCTCCATGCTCAAAGAAGATTTCACTTGTATTTGCACAAAGGTAGCAGAACTACTGTTATCTCCAGCAGGGTTTTGTCTTTTTTTTTCCTTTAAGAAAAAAAGTACCAATACAAGGCCTTCCACCAAAGAGCTACTAAGTACATCGTTAATATTAAATAGTTACATACACATCAATCAAAATGTTTGCTCAGAACTACCTCAAATGAGAGCAACAAAGTATGCAGAGCCAGAACTTGGCATGGCTGAAAAGAAGTCCTATGATCTTGTATGTTCTGGTTCTTAAACCCTTCTTGCTATCTTTTTCTTCATATACCTTTGTCATTAACAGAGCTCATTTCGTAAGCAGCCCAATAATCTCATCGTATTCTTAGCTGAGCAATCTAGGTTGAAATATCTCGACTACCACTCCTCCAGCTCAGTATGTAAAATAGTGGTGCCATACAGGATCAGATGTAGCTTTCTACCAGTTAGCATTGGAAACTAGCTTTAGAGGTGAGTTTTTTCCCCATCACTCTATATACTGATAATAAGGAGTCTGGTGTTTATCCAACTAGGTTAAGAGCAGACACCTTCTCTAGTTTTACAGTGAGCTCAGCTCAGCACAAATCCTAGTGCAATGAATACAGAAAGGATTATAAAAAGTACAGCATTGTCTGTATGTTATAACAACACGAGAAACCATCACATCTATCATAGCACACAGCCAGCAGAGAACACCTCTACTCAAGGAGTTTCTGCCCGCTGGAGACACAGAACTCTGGGGCCGTGCATTCTGAGTCATTCCCTGGCATAAACTCCTTGTCTCCTAGCTGGGTGGAACATTCCTGTCTAACAACTGCATATCTGCATATGAAGGACAGCTGTGTTTCAGCTTTGCAAAGACTTTGCACTGCCTGAGTACTCTTGGGTACTGACAGGCTGCTAAAGGAGACAGGGCTTAAAACATATTGGCTCTTCAGAACAACAGAACTGCACCACCAACGAAGACCAAGGTCCTGTAGAAAAGCAATGTGGTTAGAACTCTTGTCAACACAGCTGCATTCCAATCCTCCACCTGCCATCAGTCCTCTGCATAATTCTTGGATCATTTCTTCACCCTCACGTGCTACTCTGAACGCAAATTCTTCAGGACTTACTTCCATTGTATGTTTCACAATTCCTGATGGCAGGGGCCATTCAGGGTCTCCAGACCTTCTGCAACAGAAATAGTAATGGTATAGCTCCTATACAAAGCTTCAGAGCCAGAAGAAAAGTTAGAAGTGTCTCATTTTACATCTACACGTTGATCACACAATACAGATTTCACTATTCACAAAAAGACCTATTTCTCATTTTACCACAACTTGTAAGAGAATCAATTCACACACAATCCTCCTATACATAATTTACAAATGCAGCTTTTACCTGAAGTACAGTGGGAAACTTAGAATCAAAATGTGGTGTTTTAGCAGATCATTTCTCCTTGCTCTTCATGCAATCTCAAGAATACGTGAGCTGTGCTTTGCAGTGAGCTATGTTGGAGCTCATGGCCACATGCTGCCTGCCTTCATTAATCATTATCATCCTGCTGCTTCAGGCCTTAGAAAGTCTTGTGGATTTCATAAATAGATTACTTAATGAAACCATACTACTTTAAAACATACAACATAAGTAATTAAAATGTATAAATACCACCTTATGTTACAGGACATAATGTACAAACTACACCTTATGAGACTTGCAGCATGCACTTGGCTCAGTCTGGTCAGTGAAGGAAACCAAGGGATTCTGCAAGCTGCAGATTTTTATTTACTTCTGCCTATAGAATGCTTTTTTCTGTGTTGCAAATCAGACTTCACAAAATGGAATGTGACCTTTAAGTTGGGGTTCTGAATGAGCTCACAGAAGATATAAGAAGCAACCACATTATCTATCTTAAAAATGTGTGACAGCCTTCCTATTTGCATACATATGACCTTCTGGTACTGATGGACTAATTTTCTGCTGTAACAAGGAAACAAAAGATGAGCGTGGGTCACTCTCCTAGCAGAGCACGAGCACTGAATTCACACACTAGCAGGGAAGCCACCTTGGGAAGATTGTGATGAACTACAAGACAAACCACAAGAGAGATCATTAATCGTTAATCCTTATTTTGCACAATTTCAGGGATGAACTGAATTCCAGGGTCCAAATGCAGTCCTCCCACACTCAAAGAGAAGCGTGAATAACAGGCCTGATTTTTAAGGAAGCATTGGACATACTGTCCATACTTTTTGTTGTGTTTATACATATCTGCTGATATTGCAATAAGTCACTGTGCACTTGATAAGTGAGGACATAAGCCTTAATTCATAATGACACTTGTGTATGCTTTTAGCTTCAAACCTACACCAATTTTAAATGAAACACGTTAACTATCTTTTATTGAGAGATTTTTAACCAGTTTTTCTACCAGACTCCAACAATTTATACCTACTTTGGCACATATAATCAATCACTGTGTTCAATTTGTCTTTTGCAAATGCATGGATTTTTCACTGTTACCACCTGAGCCCACATACAAAATGAAGAAAATTGTAAGCAAGGTGAAGAAATGTGGCTATCAAGCACTAGAAATTAACACAGAACACCTAGACTAAAATAGCCCCTATCCACATTGCCCAAAGTATGAGCCAGGACGTACAGAAAGAGCAAACCAGAAGCCACAGACGAAGTTCAATTTATTTTATCCAGCAATCCTTCCTCACTTCAAGTTTCACACAGTGGTTCACACAGGTACAGTACCTAAATGAACCTTGCAGAGAAGTCCTTCCTGGGGAATGTCAGGGACAGGAAGGGGCAGTTTCAAAAATGTAAAACAATATAAAAGAAAAAAATCTTTCACGAAGCCAATACGGATAGCAGAAATCTCTGTGCAAAGGAAGAATCTAGGAAGCAAAGGAGAAAATGGAGGAATTCAGAGAACAGAAGAGGAAGATCACCTGTCAGAAGTTTGGAAAGCAAGGAGTGAAATTCCAAGCTTAATCAAGATATTTTAAGGTAGGCAGAGGAAGACAGGTCCACTGTAACTGAGTTCTCTGAAGTGAGAAAGCGTGCTGCCAACCACATTTGGGGCAGACGATGCTAAGAATGTAGAAGGAACACTGCTGATTGAATTGCAGTATATTCAAATGGAGAGGCCAAGCTATATTTGAATCACCACATGTTCCATAGACTGTAACAGACAAACTTATGTGCAGGAAGGAGCTTTGAGGAAAATTTATTTCTGCATCCTGACTTAATACACCCTCCTCAGGAGGTAAGGTCTGATAGGAGGTCACAAGAAAGGTTTATAGTTTAAATGCCAAAATCCATATGTGATATAGGAAAAGGAGATGTACTACCCACAGATCAGAAGCAATACCCTCTTGCAAGTGGGAACTTTCCAGGCTTGATCTTGGCCTCATTTACATCTCTCAATACTGCACGTGCAAGTATAGTTTTAAGAACTCATGAACAAGAGGAGACTGACTTATTTCCATTATTTTAGAAGCGTAGATTTTTTTGGTTTCCATTTTCCTGACCCAACAGATCGTATGAATGGCACATGAAATAAAGCTAGCTCCACTAGATCTTGAATACTTACTCTACTCTGGAAACAATTTCCTTTCTTTTACAACATGCAGTCTGGATTGGGCGATAATTACAGATGTACATAAATTTATTGATGTGAATTGAAGTCAACATAGTTATTCATGTGTGTAAATTGAAGCATGTGCAATGCCAGGGGTAGATTTGTGTTACAAGCAAAGAAAACTAATCATAACTACGTAAAAAGTAAGTTTTCTGATCAGTGTTTTAATACAATGACACGTTTCCAGGATGTGCATATAGTGATTTGTACCTGATACTTAAGAATATTAATTAGTGCTAACATTTCGAAAAGCAGGTTGATCAAATAGTGCTTTTTACATAATCTGATGCATCTATAATCCAGCACCTTGCCACTCCTAGAATGACTATAGGTTCTCAGTGAGTTACTTTAGCACACACACAAGTAAGTGTTCCCTGTTGATGTCTACGCCTATTTAAAACAAATTTTGAAAACTGAACAATTTCTTCTTTGAGATTTCTGTTGTCCAGATGAACGCAGAATTAGACAATACAAATCACTCAGTCTCACACCATTCTAACTGCCAAGGACATCACAACAAAAAAGTACTCAGTCTTCCTACTAACCATCCAGAACCCAGTTTGATGGACACAGTGTTTCATCCCTGAATCACATAATTTTTTACCATCATTATTTCCATACCAGCACAAAACATAAGATATCAGCAAAGAAACACAAAGAGCATTTTCAAAAAGAGAACAAATTATGATTCAGAGTAGAGGGGTGCAAGGGCTGTTATACTGGGACTATTCAGAGCCTGGAGAGCAATATTTTAGTTACATGAAAAACTGTTAAAGGTCAGGTTGATCATCAAATGTCAGTCATACTAATTCCACTGGACCAATTCCTGAGGTTCCTGACTCATTTTTTATTTTAGCAGAACCAGAGTCCCATGAGGAAGGAAAAATTTTCAACAATAATCTGTCTTCTCTCTGAGTTCACATTAAGTACCTAAGCAGCTGAAGCACAGTTAGGCCTGGCCCTCAATGGAGGCTGTCAATGGAAAGTAATATAGCAAATCCTAGTATTCATGGTGAAGTTATCCACACAGAAGGCATACTAACGAAGTACCACTGCCTTGGCATTCTCTACTGCCATTGGCAGAGAGTGGTGTTGGGACTGATGGACATTTGAGCTGACACAGTACAGCTGTCCCTACGTTTCTGTGTTCTTACAAGGTCTTAAAAATGTTTTATTTTTGGTTTCAGATTCTCATCTTTGACCTGACAATCCACTCAACTACTTCAGCAAATAGCTGAGCTTACCTCCCAGCGAATTGTTTCTAAATTAATCACTTAATTACAATTACAGTGAGAAAACAAATGGACACACAAAACATCTGTTCTGAAAAGGTGATGGACTTAAGGGAAACACCAAACCCACCTTCTATCAGGAAAGCATATGAAGACCTGATTCTGATTTTCCTAGTTACATCAAGACCACTGGAACTGCAGGTCTTAAAGATGAAACTAGAATTGAGTCCTAATTTTTAATGGAAAACCATCCAATGTATGCCTTTATTAACTGAGCCCCAGCAGTGACCTAACTGAAGATTATAAAAAAAAAAAAACTCCTTGTATTTTCAGTTTCATGGTCGAATTCTCCATTTAAGTTCTTTTGTACAGTGATCCTGGATAAGAAATGTACACAGAAGTCTGAGATGCCACAACCTGAAGTAGAAGAAAACCACTCTACAGTTAAAGAAATCAAAAATAATTATATCATTGCTAACTAGTAGATCATTTTCTTTAGTGAAATTATTGCTATTGTGTTTGCCATGGAAAAAAATCAAGTAAGAACCAGATGTCTCTTTCTTTTCTGTAAATTCAAACCCCACTGATGTGACAGCTGAATGGCAGTAAAGGAGGTATTCTGAGAACTGCCACGTGCAATGTACAAATAGCATTTCCTTCATTTGCAGGTGTTTGGATGGCTTTCTCACATGGACTATGACTAGTAATTGTGCCACCAGAGAAAAAAAAAAATACACAAAAGCACACAACTCTCAGCCATCTCAAAATAAAACCTTAAAGTGAAGGAAACCTTTTATTACAGACGTCTGCAATAAAATCATTGGAATTTTGTCACTGTTACACCAATAAAGTTAGGACCAATCGCTCTGGAAAAAGTTTTTAGCAGGCGCCATCTGTAAGAAGATAAATATGACAATGGTATACTTTACTTCTACATCTCCAAACTTCAGTCAGCAGTGCCTCCTTTTTGCATTTTCTCATACTTGAGCTATAACTAAAACGCAAATCATTTACGTGGCCACCAGCAAGGGCCCTGTGTTGACATCAAAAACAAGTTGCTTAGCCCAAACTGCATTTGTGATTCAAGGAAATGATGGGGTGTGGAATGGTCATCTTATTCATAAACTCATTAAGAAAATGTGCAACAATAACAAAAAAAGAGTTTAAGAAGAAATTATAGATCCTCTTATAACTGCACATCCTGACAGAGGGGGCCTTTTAAAGAGAAAGAAACATGTAACCTTGGCAGGCAACATTTTTTTTTGTTTTGTTTTTATAGCTCTTCCAAGCACACAATTAAGAGTTTGTTGTCCCCAAAATTCTTATTTGTACAGCAGATTAAAGGCATCCAGATGTCACAGAAAATATGTATCTGCCCTATTCTGTAGTCTGCACTGCACATCACTCTCACACATGCTGAGTTCAACACTGATTCAACAGTTTAGCATGGCTGGGTTCTATACTTCCACTATGTAAGTTTAGGGTTTTTCGTTTATTTGTTTTTAGGAGATATTGGTGCAATTCCTCACTGCATTTTATTTAGGATAGAAAATGCACTCTTTCACTGCAGAAATATTTTAAATACAGGGGATTGTAATTAGTTTTTTTTTGTTTTTTTTTTAATCTCAGAATTTTATAGCTTTCCTTTTCTGTTTAGGCACAGAGTCCAAAATTCGCTATGACACTACTGATTTTATTTTTAGAACGTAAAGCAACCTCAAATTTATGGTTGCTATGTAAATAAATAATCCAGTATGATTTTTGTAACTCTAAAGCACGTGGGCTTTTTCAAGTCTGCATGATGAACCTGGACTTGGGCCCAGGATTTTTGTAACAACACTGTTGTTGCATTAATACAATTCTATGGGTACAAATACTTTCTTTGGCCTTCCTTTCCTTGATTTCCTTGCAGTTGTCACAGTGTTTTAGGATACCATAAGGGTCCTTGATTTGAACTGAAGCAGCCCTCCCTGCAGAAGATTGGCGTGAATTAGATTTTAGCTTTTTTACTACAGCTCTGCTAGGCAGAGATCTGACTTTTTTCAAAGGACTTAACATGTTCAGCATGAAGGTTCTTAATGGTAAACACTGCCAAAATTTTATTCTGTAACACAGCTATTTGTTCCAGTGCGAAGGAAGAGACTTTTTTTTTTCTAGCCAGATCTTCATTTCAAAGACTTTTATTCATGTTGTTGCACAATTTAACCTTTATTTAACTTAATAAAGCTTCTTGTAATGGAGGGTCAAATTTTCATTTAATCTTTCCTCATCAGAGTAGAGTTATTCCAGAGAACATCCTGGCTGTTCTCTGGAATAATGTGTAATGTACACATTATTGTAAATGTACACATTAGTGTACATTTAGACTCCTACCAAAAGCAGCTGTTTTCCACGTGTAAGCTTATCTCTAACAAAGCACAATAAGGAATTACCGTAAGATAATAGGTATTCCTCACCACGAGGCACTCTTTGCAGTACATTAATCACTGTCTAGAAAGATCTGAGGTGGAAAAGGTAGCTCATGCACATCAGACACAATCAGGAGCAATACAACAGGCTTTCAGAACAAAACATAGACAACTCATCCAATGCCAAGAAGTGCTACCACTGCAGAAAAGAGAACACTAATGGGGAAGCGAAACAGGATTTCATGACAAATTTAACTCTCTCCAAAATTCCAAAGTGCGTTATCAGAATCTGAAGTTAGGAAGGGTTAACAAGAGATCAAGATTTCGGAAGCCTCAGTCCTTGCAAAACCAGCTGCAACTCATGCATCTCCATTGGTTATGTCAATTAGGTTACTTTAACTTCACCACACTGAAGCCATTATATACCCCTTCCTTCTTCTGTGACCTCTGGGATTTCCCTAAGAAGCATTTAAAAACAATTTAATCTTTTAAGAACTATTCTGCTGGAGTGATCCGTATCAATACCAATGGATTTGTGTAGAAGTAAGAATCTAGGTTTCTTTCCTTCATTAATTTCACTAATGAAATGGAAAAGCTGACTTCAGAGCTACTCAGAAGCTAAAGGAATTGGCACTGATGACAATTTTGCCTAGCAAATGCTGAGAATCTGATTCTTTCATAATTTACAACTGCATAAATCAGAGCTAAATATAATAAAGTTTCACCAATACTAAATTATTCTTGGTTTTGTTTTTTTTTGTTTTTTTTTTTTAAACAAAAGCTGTTACCTAAAAAATTACATGTGAAAAAATGAATGAGACAATTACCAGCACTGTAAGAGACATTCAGAGCCTTCTTCCTCATTGGAAATACAAGATGTTGAGTTTATTTTACTTACTTGAATGTTTGCCTTCCAGAGTACACAGCTGAAGGACCAAGATTGCTTTCTGCTGAGCTACCAATTTCTCACAAATTAACTTACTCCTTATCAATGTTCTCTGACCAAATTAGAAGACCTGCCAAGTTTTCACTGGCAGGTAGTGATTTTAAGCACTGGAATTCAGTATTCTTGTGCCAGGTTACTACCATAACATAGTTATCTAAAATGTTTGCCAGATTCTTGCTGCAACTCTACCCAGTTATTCTAAGGAAAAAACACCTATCAGCAGTTTTGTAACAGTAGGAATACAGACTCAACAGAAATTCAGGACTTAATCCTCCGAATTTTACTCACATTAATAATCATATTGGCTTCAAAGAGAGTGCTTATACGGGTAAGTCCCAATAAGCTGCGACTTACAGTGCTTCACACTTTGTCATTCTGAGTGTTTAAAAGACCTAAGACCCAAATCCCCATTTTACCATTGATTGCCTCTGGGACTGAAATACATCTGATGGCCAGCCCTGCTAGACTAAATACCATGGTATTTAAACAGAGACTAAAGAATGAAGTTTTCTTCTTAACTAGTTCCACCTAAAAGCCAATGCCTGCTGAGCAGAGTCCTCCTACAGACAAAGAACAAAAACCCCTGGTTTTTCTGTAGTTAGTGTTACTTCTGGCTCAATGTCATACTGTCCTACTCAAAAGTAGAGTCGGATGGGAAAAACAATTCAGTAATTAACACACAATTTGTAGAAGAGGTAAAATATCTTCACAGTAGGGGTATAATGGAATTATTACTGAAAGCTGCCTGAAAGCACTACATGAAAATAGAGAGAAAGATGTTTGACCTCAACCACACCAATTGCACAAATAAACCCTTAATAATAGCTTGCAATCACACTTGGCTGGGCATTATTTCCCAGACACGCAAGGTCTGCATTACAGGGCCAGAAGCAATGACTCACTCTGCCAGCTGCTGTGAAGGCACAGGGCAGCTTGTTATTCTGTCATAAGTTGTTTTGTGCATGCTGTAAAAGCTTCTATACATCTGATCCCTCAAAAAAAAAAAACCACAAAAAAAAAAACCAAACATTCACTGTCTATAAGCAAGAAGGTAGGTAGTTTGTCCATTTCGGAAATGTCAT
>JAOWBP010050686.1:5987-18347 GCA_028571105.1 Tragopan temminckii | reverse complement strand
TCAGGATGAAAGGATTTTAAACAGAAAGGAACTAGAACTCAGAAGTGAGTTCTCATTGTGACCATCAAAGCAAAAGATACCAGTGTGCCCACCATTTTCATTTCATCTGCTGTATGGGCTCACAACCATCTTTGGTGTCCTCAAAGGACTCATTTGTTTCTACCTAGTGTTCCAGCTGTGCTAGACCGGGTAAGCATGATGAAAGCTCTTCCTGAGACTCCCAGGAAAGCATCAAGTTCCCTTTCTTCCAGCCTACATAGGTAAAAACACCACAGGCCAGATCTGATGCTCACAGCACTGCTAGGAAAAGTTATTGCAGTCATAGTCCATAGTCATTGCAGAAGCTGTTCACCTCATGGAAAGATATTATATATGAGGTTGATGATTCTTAACGTGCATTTACTATTGTGGTGCCATTAAGGTTTTTCACAGAGACAGCATGCATTTTCCAGGAGAGCTCTGAAGGCTTTGCAGTAAGTGTGGGAAAATTGTCTTTCTAAATGACTAAAATGCTTATTTCCCTCACGAATATTGTCCTTTTTGCATGAAATACAAAGTTGTATTTCAGATGTTCAAGTACATACTGCACTGTAAATACTATTTTCAATTACAATACTGTAGGTCAAATCCTTTTAGTTCTTCCAGCCATGACCTAACCAGCACCATCTTACAAGGCCTGGCTTAGATTACCGTATGACTAATATTTAACTGACTTGTTTCAAATCAATAAGAAATATTTGCTTTGCCTTGTAAACTTAATTTTCTTTAGAAAGTCCAGCACTCTACATCCTGAGCCCATCTTTATTTCTTTGGAGTAACAAACAATGTTTGCTCATGGGACCTGAAGTTAAGCATAATGGTAATCAACTGAAGAGCTTCAGTTCCACTCCACTCAATCTGAGGATTTGAATTTGTTCTTATGAAACTTCTCAATTTTCCGGAAACTGTACTTTCCTGGTGGGTTTCAATTATATCTGTGTACTGCCTGACAGCCAGGCAGAAACACACCATCAAGGCAATGGCATTTGAACCACTTTGTGGCTAGTTTTGGCAACAGGAAAAGTTCTTCATGTCCTAATTCATAAGTCATTCATTTTCTTTCTGGAAAGCTTCCTTTAAAAGACAAACTGACTTGGCATGATGATAAATGATCACAAACTTAAATCACAGGAGGGAAAGTACCTTCTGAACTATTTTTCTTTTCTTTCTTCCTTTCTATTTTTTTTTTTATTTTTTATTTTTATTTTTTTTTTAAACTCAAAAAGAAAAGCAGATGACCTCTGCAAAACTTCCAGTGGGGTAAGTAAGGTTTATAGCCCTCAGTCAGAAACAGCTTCTCCTTTTGCTTTGAAAATAAGTGAATAGGTGGGCAGCTGAGAAAGGCTGATAGAAGAGAACTTGTCCCTAGTGTATAGAAGGAGCGTCTGACCCATTATGATACAAAGAACAAATGTTTAATTGCTATGTGTATTGCTATTTTTATATAACAAAGATTACAACATAGAGATCTTGTCTAGACTTGTTTTATTTTAAAAAAACAGGGGGAAAATACAAAAGTTTCAATAAAATTCTTACCTTTTTTTTTTTTCCTGTGACTAACTCATTAATAGTAAACAAACCTGCTGTATAGGGAGCAGAGTATTTTGATCATCAAGAATATTAAGAGTATATTCTCTTGCTAAAGAAAAGGATAAGACTTGTTGCTCTCAAACACTGCTGACTCAAGGAAAGGATCTTATTACATGCATGTTGCTTAGCTGTCCAGATGGATCTACCATGGGATCAAAGTTCTCCCAGTGATTTTGAGCAGCTGGAGCTGGAGTAAATTCACTAATAGAGGAGATTTCTTGCTCAGTTACTAGTCTTCAACTCAGAGCATCATGAAATCAACTGAATATGAGTCTTCTACAACACATGCCTATAAACTGTGGGGAATCCCTTTCAGGACACTGTATTTGTTGATTCAGGGCTAAGTGACTCAATTTGCTATTTATTTAAACATTCCATTCACTAGTACATACCCACATAAAACGTGGAATCACATTCTTGTGAAAGTCCTAGAAGCCAAGAGGCCACTGCCCCATGCAAAACTTCACTTGGGTCAAAGCCAGATTTGTTCAGTTCAAATTTACAATGAATAAGAAAATGTAGTCCACAGATTGCAGGAGTTGTTCAGCAGGTGTAAGATACTTTTAAGACATTTGTATTGTGCAATCATCTGGTCCTAAGATGGCAGTGAGTGGAGGCTAGGTACAACTTAAAGCACTGAATTAAGGCAGGGGCAACATCTGATACCAGCCTGAACTCTCTAGTATCCAGCACCTCAAATTCTGCCCTTCCCCAGGAAGACATTCCCAGTGCAGACAGGGACTCTTCCCTGCTATTATATGCTTATATTAGTCATACCCCTGCTAAGAAGTATAAAAAGCTTTAATGCAATGAATGCATAAATATTGTTCATAAAGTATCATTCTTACTCTGTTAGTTACACTAGTGCAAAACTCCAGATAGTGTCATAGAAAAATTTAATATTATACCTTACCAATTTCACTAAAGCCATTGTTGCAGTTCGGATAGCATGAAAAAGTGAGTGAAATAAATAAATACCTTTTCCTCTCAGGAATTTCTTTTACACTATTTAGTCTCTTTAAAGTAGAGAAGGATCATATACATGCTTTTCAACAACAAAAATCAGCTATTCTTCTCTATAGAAGCTGGTAGTCAGTCTGCTTTGCTTTGTTATATGCATCACTGTAGAGAAGGATTTAAAACAAAGTCCCAACACAAGCTCTTGAAATAGAGAATAAAGAATGTTTCGGAATAAAAAGATTTAATGTACAGGAGTTTCAAACTAGGACACTAGTTCTTTTGTATATGTCTAAGATGGAAAAGCACGTAGGGGATGTGGAGTCAAGAAAATGCTACATCAGTTCTCTACCATTGTAGGTCTCACCTAGTCTGTACTTTTAGGATAAGAGTACAGACTTTAAGGATAATTTACAACATTTTTAGAATCTGATCCCAGGACCTTACAATCCACATTGGACACTCTCAACACAAAAGACTTAAGAAGTGTATCATCACCTTAGATCTCATAAAATGCACATTTTATAATAGGAGGTACAAAATGAAAAGGAAGTGTCTTTATCTTTTTCCTGAAGAAAACTCATTTATATTTTAAGATAATGAAGAATTGTTGAAATGAATACCAGCATCACATGGTATTTTATCACAAACACATTGATAGATGAGTAGCTCTTTTCTCAGATGTTCCTGATTTTCTGACTGGCCAGCATGTTTTTCTCCCAATATTTCTGCTTAGCTGTTTGAGACAGAGAAATTTCAGATAGGTCTTATCCTATATATTTTGGTGAATTTTCTGGTTGTGATGGGCTGTACATCTTGGGAGGGCAGTCCTGTTCTATCTCTGGAGACTGTAAGGCCAGTAGTCAAAGAATGGAAGAAATGGGGATGCTCTCAGGGCTACTTTGCACATAGTGCACTTTGATAGCACCTTCGCTAAAATCTAAAGCGTAGGGAGTTGAACAGTTCCTGTGACAGCATCTTGCAGAACTGTATAAACTTACTGAAGGAATGTACTTCTTTTTTGACAGCCTCTAACTGTTGTTTTTCTCTGAAAGATCCTGGTTCTGCTATGCTCTCTGTACCATCAGTCTGCAGTACTTGGTACCCATCATCTCCTCCATAACTGACTCAAGTTACTTAAATGCAAGAAAAAAAATTCCAGCTCAACCACACAAAGTTGTTCTGCTTTCACTGTGATTTTAAAGACAATGACTGAATGTTTTGGTGTTCTTCCCAGAACTGGGACAAGAGCAGGTCACCATTTTCTTTAAAAATAAAATATGGTCAAAGTTCTTTTCGTCATCAAATATGTTTTAGGTTCTTAGATGGGTTAATTCCAAGTAGCTGGTACATTTCATTTTCTGTACCTCAGTGTGGATCCATACAAAAGAAAAAGGTACATGGACACCAAGAAATATTTAGCAGCTAGGAAGAAGGAGAGACTGAGCCTTTTTGGAAATATCTGCCATTGGCAATGATTCACGGTCCTGGCATATAGAAAAAGATTCAACTTGCTACAGAAATATTTGTACGTAAACTTACAAAACTGTTTTTCTTCATACTTGGATTTATAAGGAGATATTTAAATAGATGGACTTGTAACACTTTCTTCTTTGTGGTATGCTGTCAATATTAAGATGTTACAATATTCCTTATGAGTCAAAAGTGCCATTTTTCCTTTATATAGAAACTTCACTTAAAAAAATAAAAATTTTTTTTTAAAAAAAGCTCTTACTACGGCAAAGATCAAATGTCTATCTCTGGGAGACTGTTACATCCCTTTTTCAGGAGCCAGGGCTTAACAATGTAGGAAAAAAAAAAAAAAAAAGAATCTATATGACAAATCTTGTAGTACAAGTTTTTGTGGTTAACCGAGAAACATGCCACGAGTCAAGCCTTTGGAAAGAGTTTAGTAATTAAAGACAAATGCTATGACATAATCATTTACACGCAGCAGAAAGATTTTTAGATTAAATCTGGCCTGACCCATTGCTCAGCAAGTGTTATCTGGGATTCTGAAAGTCATTCATTTATTTATGTACTAATTTGGCCCACATGTTTTATTAAAAACAAAAGCCTACATTTCTCAGAGGGGTGAGCTCCATTCCAACCCTGGTTAATGAGTTTGGTCAAGGAAGGAATGGACGTGTTCCAATGGGTACTATATGGAGGTGCTCATAAAACAACTGAGAAAGTTTTGGCTTTAGAGTAACTTCCTTACCCCCAAATTTATGCTCTTTAATTGTATTTTTTTCAAGTAAATGAATGACCCCTGCTTAGCTGCATTATCAGTCATGCACTACTAGTCTACGCAAACATGAAAAGTATAAATGACCTCAGCAAACGTGAAATTTTTGAGAACCAAGGCTGACTGCATTGAGTAAGCTGGTCCATAAAGATAAGTTAGTGAAGAAACCAGCTAATTTGACAGAGGCATCTGGAAACTGTATGTACATATATTATACAATTTTTTCCTTCTAGGAGTATGTGTGTGTGTATATATATATATACACACACAGACACCTATACATTTAGAAGTGTGTATATATGCACATGCATATATATACATAAACACAACAGGCACACCTATGCATATGTCTAGATATTGCTGGATGCAGATCATAGTCATCATATATTGGCTGGTGTTGGAAGGGACCTCAAAGATAATCCAGTTTCAACTTCCTGCCACATGCAGGGTAGCTGACCACTAAATCAGGCACCAGATCAGGCTGCCCAGGGCCCCATCCAAACTCACCTTGAACACCTCCAGGGATTGAGCATCCATAACCTTTTTGTATAGCCTGTGCTAGTAGCTTTCCACACAGATGTTGTTCCATCAAGATTAAATCTGACTTTCCTGTACTGCATTAAGTAAATAATGCAGCCATATCTGATAAAGAAGCTCAGAAAAGATCAAGGTAGGTTATCTTTTCGATCTGGCGTAAGAGAAGTGGGGAAGTGTGGCCAAAAGACAGATGTAGGCAAAGATTTGAATAGAAATAGAGAACAAATCTCTGATAGTGAAATTCTGGGTTCATTTCTTCCTTCCTTCCCCACTCTGCTCTTCCATTTTGGCAGCAAGACAAGCACTGTCGGCAAATTGTAAAGAAGAGATTGGAGAACAAAAGAGAAGGGGAAGAAGAACTAAATTTGAAATTTCTGCAGGAAAACAGAGGCTTTTTCCAAATGGAAACATATTCCCCAAAGTTTGATTTTGTAGCCAAAAAGCGACCACGCTTCTCTCATGCAGGGCAGTGAATTTCTGAAGCAGTGTTGTAAGCAGCTGTCAGGAAGGAAAAGTTTGGCCTTACTTTAAGTTAGTCCTCAGACATGAAAAATGCTTCTACACACCTACTCAGTTTGTGCCCACCCCCACAGAGACATCAGGTGATGGAGCAGTATCAGTGTGCAGAGACATGCAGCCAGTGTTACCTCTCAGCAAGCCTGGGACCTTGCAGAGTGCATGATATTAATGCTTGTGGGGGAAGAGAAGCACTTTGGAGGACAGAAAAACAAAAAAAATGAACATGCATTGCCTCAGGTACAGGTGAAAGTGCTGCTGGACTTCTCCATGGCACTGAATCCAGCTGTGAATTCTGACTGGAAGTAAAAGGAAACCAGTGCCCTCTCCTCAGCTTTGCAAACCCTCATTGCACCAAGACTGGCACAGCACCCGGAGCATGCTCTTACAAGTGTAGAACCAGGGGCTTCGGCCCTGCACATTAAAAAAAGTAAGAAAATAATTGCAATATAAGCTGGTATCATCCAGTGTGTGTTTTTCACCCTTCGTTCATCTAGATTTCAAATAGAGGTGAAAAAGAGTGGCTTTTTTTTCATTTGTTGGCACAAATATTTTTTAATTCAACGCTTAGAAAAAGCGAAATCTGACTCAAAGATGCATTCACCATTAATAAGTATTTGGCACTGGTATTTAAATAGCTTTTTTTTTTTTTTTAAAATCTGTGGCAGCTTTCAGCTTCACTTAAGCCTCACAAACCCAAGATTTACAAGTTAATGAACAGTGCCTGACAATAGGTAGATGATACCCTGATCTTCTCCTGTTTGCTGTAGATAACGAGGTTTGTGAGTTTACTCTCAAAGTGCTTGCCTAAGCCTGGATATCTGCTGAGATACTTTATCCTTTTATGAGGGTGAATCCAGAGTGCACTGAGTAATGGATAATAAAATTAGTTTGAGGGAAAGAGTAAGGAGGGAAAAAAAAAAAAAAGGAGATAAGCACAGTAAAATAAGCTCAAATGACTTCACTGTTCAGTAATGACTCCTACCAAATAACTGCATTGTAGTTTTATCTTTCCAACCAAGATTGTGTTAATGCTCTAAAATTAAATCTCTTGTGAAAGTTATCTGGAATTTCTCAAACAAGTTTTAAAGGGGTTTATTTTTTCATCAGAGGTCATGCCTCAAGAATTTGTAGGAATTCCGCCTGGAAAGTAATAATCAGTGGAAACTGGCAGTCAAAGCTAATTTATATTACTCTTCCAGATAAAAATTCCTTCCGTCTTAGACCTGCATTTCAAAAAAGATGATTATCACTCTTGAGAGAATACATCAGTGAAAAAAGAGAAGGAATGACTTAAGAGACGTCTCTCCTGCATCTGTAGATTTGGATTTTATGATGTTTTTTATAATCCTGCCGAAGTGCGTGAAGGACAGACCAAAGAGTAGGAAGGGCAGGAGGAGAGGTATGAATGAGGAGGAACCAAAGCAAATTTAAGAAACCAGCTGGCAGGTAACTCCCCAGCGGTTTCAGAATAAGCGATCTCAAAGCAGGATGACGCTTCACCAAATAGAGAAGTCATAGCCTGTGCTTTGCTATATATTTTTTTTGTTGTTCTGTTCTACCGTGTCTGTCACTACTGTATCTGGCTTTCTGTCAAGATTCAGTTTAATAGGTTAACTGCTGCAAGAGGAAAAACAAAAACATCTCTACTCAGCTGATACAGGAAAGGAGTTTAAGGGAATGTGTACTTATAGAGCAAAGGAAAGCAGGAGATAGTGGGAAGTCGAGATGATAGCACCTTTGGCAACGACACCTGAGGTGACTGCCACATGCTCGTATTTGTGCTAAGCCCTTCTGGGACAGCAATGCAGACTCTGCCCTCAAAGCACCGTGGATTACTCTCAGTTTGGCTTAAAGGGATAATAGGAAGATCTGCTGTCAGTTCTCAGTTATCTGCAGCGTTGGTGAGTGCAGAGACTTGGACAGAGTGGACACTGGGCTTATGTCAGCCTTGTGGCTGAATCAGAAGCCAGCAGCACTGCATCATGCGATCCACATGTAGAAACCCACGCTGAGCAACCCCACGCAGGCAGAGCAGAGGTGTTTCACTCATTGGATCTCAGCCTGAGATACTGCCAAATGCTACACAGCCCATATGCATATTAGAAAACAATATGGTTTTGCTGTTCTCCCACAGAGTCATGCTAGATTAGAAATTTTCCTGTTCAAGCACAAAGCAGAACATTTGTGAATATAGGAAGCCTTCTATTTATTATAAATTCAATCTCTATTACTGTAATGTTTCAACAAGTTTTTTAACTTAAATCTGCCAGTGTCACATACACACGTGTGTATTTATTTTTTTCACAGAATTCCAAATCATACTTTTGGTGCAAGGCCATCAATAACCCCATGTGCTTCAGAGAGTAGGTAATCCTTTAGGCGTAGAAACAGAAGACAGATTTGCTTCCAATTGTGAGCTCATTCCTAGGTCACTATTGAAAGCAGAGAGAGAAACGTGCTCCAAAATAAACAACATTTTGAACTCAAAAGCATTTTTCTTTTAGGGTGCCCAGCTACGCATAAAGGAATTCCTTCAAATTCTACTTAACCATTCATTCTGAAGGCTTGTTCATTTTTCTAGGGTACTGTGAACACATACTGACTCCATGACACTTCTTGAATAGGAGGGTTTGAAAGAAATATGTAACCAGATCCGTTATAGGTTTGTAGTTGAAGCTGCTCTGGGGGGCAGTGGTGGGGAACAAAACCAGCTCTGAACAATGGAAATAATAAAGACCTTGACTCAGGGAGCCAGGCAAACCCGAGAGAGTGCCAGACAGTTTCATTTTTCCCAATCTCTATTTTTGTAATAATTATCAGTTAGGACATAACACTGCGTGGACTTCTATCCATGGCTTTGTGAATCTTTTTCCAATTACATGAAATACAATTTCAGGTAGGCTGCATGAAATTGATTAATGAAAACTCAAATTAGTTACCCTTAATTAAATCAAATAATCTGTTAGAAGTATTTCTCCCAATCCTTTTGCATTTGGGCTCTATCACTCCTTTAATTCACTAGAATCATCTTTCGTTGGTGCCAGAGTGCTTTCATCCAGTATCCTTTCACATCCCTGAAAACACCCATCAAGACCTACCAGGACAGTTACTCATGCTGCTGAGTTTATTGCTGTTCCCTATTTGGAGTTTGTGTGTCTCCTAGCGCACCATAACTGACAGATTTGTAGAGTTGCCCTTGTTTGATCGTTCTGTCTCTTACTTACTAAGAGAAAAGGCACACTTTCTTGTGAAGGCCACACATGTGAGAAGGCCCATCTTGTGTGGTACCAGATGACAACATCCTCAGGGGGAACTGCTTAACAGAATGAGGGATTTCTGTGGCAGAGGAAATCTGACAAGAAAAATAATCTGTTTCCCAGTGACTCAACTTCCACTCAAAGACAAAACTGCCTTTCTGAAATCCAGGTCAGCAAATAGTGAGTTATGCTCCTGATATCAAGGTAGCTGACAGCTGGGAACAGGAGGAGATAGACTGTCACTGTGCCATGGAACAAATCGTTCTCTGAGATATACAGGATAACTTGTTCTGTCCATTAAACTTCATTTTATGACCTCACTAGGAAATAAAACAAACAAATAAGCATGACAAAAAGAGTCTCAATCCCCTCTGTACAGACTATGTGGATTCCCTAATTCACCATTTAGTTCCTAATGCTTCTGATCTGCAAGTTCTCAAATTCACAATTTGCAACTCATTACACAAGTGCCTGTGAGCAAATAATTATCTTGCTGATGGAATAGCACTCCACCTTCCACTGTCACAGTGCAAGCTTCCTGGTGTGACAGGTGGGATGCATGACAGCTGTACAGGTACCCTTAGATCTACTTCAAAAGCTTTTTTGGTAAGCTGATGTATATACATCTTAAAGCTTAGAAGCGTATTCTATGGCATTTCTATAAGTTGTTAGCCCTTCCTGTGCATCATGACCTTTGCTTTGCTCTCACTTTGACCTGATGGTACTGTTCCCACCATACCTCAGGCTTCAGCAAGAATTGTGTTAGTCAAAACGTGAGCAGGAACAGTCAAAAACAGCATGAAGTTACTTGGTTTATGAAGAGGCAAAACTAACGTGTGGACAGGATCTGAAATCGTCAGTGGAAGAGTATGATGGAAAAAATAGATTAATTCAGGCTGAAGACCAGAACACTGGTGTAATAAAAAAATATTATAGTTGAAGCTGTTTTTCCTTAAAAATATCACCTACTTCTATTTAAGTGAAAATCTGTGAGCTTGAAACAATGGATAGAATGAAAAAGTCAAGGAATAAGAAAAGTTATTCATACATTTATGTTTCAGAAAGCATAGTGTCATGTTACCCCCTCATTCATGCTCAGGTTTGTCCTGTTTAGGACCAAGTATGCTTATGGGGGTTGAAAGCTGTGTCCACTGGGGGCTTACTTCCTTCCTCCCAGATGAACACAAATGAAACTTGTCTTAAATGCATTTCCTCCCATCCATCCATCTGCCTTGGAGACAAGAGGTGGCCTCCATCCAACTCATTCAGTGATCTGTTCTTGAATATCTTTTAAAATATGGTGTCAAGTAAACAGCTTAACTCAAAAAACAAACAACAACAACAAAAAAAACAAGTAGGAAAAGCAGGGATGGGGCTTCCCCGCACAGACATTTCTTAGTTCCCAGCTCTCTGACTGTACCTAACATCTGTGTCTCAGCCACTGTAATTGTCATGAGATGATAATTTTATAAGACTACAATTTCAGTTATTAAGATTAATAAAATAATAATGTAGTTATGGGGAAGAAACAAACCCTAATGACTTAAAAACTTTAAATTCAGTAAGTACGTCAAGGCTGATAGAACAAAACTTGTTTAAATAGAAGTGTCTTTACCTGCATCCTATTATCAGAGCTCAGACATAGTAGTAACACCAAAATTCTCAGAGAGAGGAGATCTGATGAGATCATCCCCATGGTCTCCTCATAAAGGAAGGCTTTGTAAGTGATTTCTTGGCTTGTTCATTTCATGGTAGAGACTCCCTGTCTGAACTGTCAGAAGGAGAATGGTTTTATTTTCATTCAGTGCCAGGCAGGAGAAATGGATCACTTGTGTCATGGCAGCGTACATTTTCTGAAATGATTCTCCACACTATCTTTCTTTGCCTTTTCTTCTTCAGGAGTACTTACTATCACAATGGGTCTCCCCACTACAGTCAGTCTTTATCTTTTTGATCCTTCACTTTAAACATCTGTCAGTCTCCTGTGAATCACTTTAATTGAAGATTAATAAGGTGCTGGAATGAGCTGCTCAGGGAGGTGGTTGACTCACCATCTCTAGAGATTTTCAAGAAACATTTAGATTTAGTAAGAGACATCATTTAGTGGGTAAACATTGGTGATAGGTGGATGGCTGGACTAGATGATCTGGAGGTCTTACCCAACCTTGATGATTCCCTGATTCTATGATTACAGAAGCAAAAAAACAATGATGTAATGAGACTGAGGAAAGGTACTTTGAATTTCCCAATATATGACAATCAAAACTGTTATCACCAATTGCCCTTAAAAGGTCAAATGAAGAGTTCAGTGATAGCTAATGATCTCCAAAGGTTCTTTGCACTACACCATGGCAGGTCAGGACTGTAGACTTCAGCCTAATATCTGATTGCCCATGCTACCTGCTACCCATCCACCTGATGGATAGATACTCTGCTGGGAGTGGAAAAGAGGCCACCTGGTTACTTAAGAAGGCAAATACAAATGCAGGTTTGTACTTGCTTGAAACAGGCTCTCATTGTTACAGGTGTTGAATGATCATAGAGGGCATTTAAGATGTTTGCTACTGTTAACAAGCAATAGAGCATTCTAAAGCTCATTTGTATTGTTTCAACAGTTTCAGAGAAGATATTTTTTCTGTTCACCCTCTGCAGAAATATACTGAACTCTTAACTCTTTCTTCTTGCACTGCCCTCGTGCTCTCTGGAGCAACTTTCAACATTTGTACCTGCCTTACACCAGAAAGCTGGAGAATCAGCTGAACAACCTGTAATATGTTATTTACTGCCAAAGTGCTCTCAGCATAGTCTCCTTTGGGGTGAGAGAAGAGATATTCACCCTGGGACTTCTGGCCAAATTTTTTTTTTTTTTTTTTTTAAATTGCAGATTTAAAGGTCGCAGACCTTGATTTATAGAAGAGAACCAGGATGTGATGAGCAAATTAGAGCTCCCACCAGTTAGTCTAACTTCTGCTTTCAGGCAGGATCTTTGAGGTCTTGATCTAATTTTCCCCAAAGTGGAAACGTTTCTTTGCTGGCAAACAGAAGAACAGAGAATGCTCTCCTTTCCTTTTTCCTTTCCATTCCTTTCCGGTAAAAAAATTTTGTGAGACAATATGGATATGTCTTGGACATAAGCGCATTGAAACAACAATAAGATGATGGTTCTGTTTCAGTTTCAGGATATTTTAGGCAAGGAAAACTACAAACATATTA
>JAOWBP010050684.1:0-18353 GCA_028571105.1 Tragopan temminckii | reverse complement strand
AAACTAGATGATCATTGTGGTCCTTTTCAACCCAGGCCATTCTATGATTCTATGAAATCAGCTATGCATTTACATCTCTCTGGAACACGTGTAGAACATACTTCAGTTACGTTAATGTTCAAGCCAAAACATTCCAGTTTATAGAAGGAGGTATTTTGGAAAGTTGGAGGCAGGCTATATAACAAACACCAATGCTGTCTTTTTGATCAGACCCCATAAATTTAATCTGTTGCTTTCAGCAATACTTTAACTAAAAGGCAGGCAGTTGGTGTGATGAGTAACCATAGAGGGGAGACCACTTTTGGGGGGCAAAAAAAGCCCTCAGTTGGTTAAAAAGCTTTATATGATAGTCCTGCTATTAGCATTTGTATGTGTAGAGCTTGTTAAGACCACTGGTGAAGGCTGTTTTCCTGGAGCAGGGATCTGAGCAAGTGAGGAACCAGGCCTCCAAACTGAAACCCGCAGTTCACTTGAAGCAAGTAGGCATAGCACTAATAGGATTTGTGTTTCACTCAATACAGCTACGTGAGGAATTAACCTCAATAAAGGCAACTGCGTAGAGGAATGTAGTTCTCTTCGGGAGCTTAGTGTGGTTTATTTTCAGAATTCCTCCTTTTTTTTTTTTCGTCTTAAATGCACAATGAATAACAAACGAGGAGAATCGGTGCATACACTGATGTGTCTTAATTCAGCACCAGCTTTAAAATAGTAAAGAACTGGACAGTGAGCAGTGTTACTGTGCTGTGCTGACCTTTTAGCTGGTAGGGCTGCCCAGTAGCACAGTTGTGACAGAAACGATCGCTGGCAGGGCGTCTATTCCCACCATAAACAATCCAATAGTCCTAAAGACTTTAGAAAGGGCAGAGGGTTGATTTCGCAGCACAGCAACAATTAGCAGTACCCTTTCAGTAAGCCTATTATGGGGCTGCAGGCTTTTGGGGGGAGGCTTTGAGACTTAAGAAGGGGAGAAAAGAGCTTTGGGGCTGCATGACATGAATGGCCCAAGGTAGGATCAGCCCAACGCTCTTCCTCTCTGAGCAGTCTGGGTATTTCCAGCTGGACAAATGTCTGCTAGAATATGAACTTTGTACGAGGTACCTGTCACGTATGTTAGTTATTACATTTGCTCTGCTTTAGGTCAGCTGGGGTAACTCTGGGAGGAGCTGCCTGCCCTGTTTACTGACCCTCACAAGGACTATGCAAATGTGATCCCAGCTGAAATTCAGAGATCAACTGTCCGGTCAATAATCCCTGGGTGCTCGCATGGCATCTGCAGAGGCCCACACGCCAAAAAGCACCGTCTTGAGTTGCTGTTTTTGTGTGATTTCTAAGAATGGTCAAACCTAAAAACTGAAGGAGAAGAGGCTGATTTCTATCGATGTGCAAAGACAAGTTCCTTGTGTTTTACTCACACATACTGTGTTTACTACACCATGTAACCTGAGGCTGGAAATGAGCTGTTTTCTTTGCTGCTTGCAATGCAAGGGCATGAATGGTGTGCTCATCATACCCTGCCTGGCTGCCTGCTTGACAAAAATACTTTTTTTTTGCCTACCTTCAGATCCATTTGCCTTCGTTTTTCCTTGTTTCTGGATGCACTGACCAAATGCCATGCTGGGCTAAGTATGCACTAGTCACTTGTTTGACACTGTCAGCTGGAACCTTTCTGGTTTCCCAGGATTGGGGGGTCAGTTGGGTAGAATTGGATGCTTCAGGAATAAACTAATGCTATCATGAATGAGAATTTAATATCTAGGTGACTCTTTCTAGTCCAGTGTTTCCTTTGTGGGCATAATATTTTCAAATCCATAACACTGTGCTGCGAGTCTCATAAAATTTGGGACATCCTGGCCATGCTCTCTACAATGCTCTGGCTTATTTTTGGTATTTAGGGCAGTGATCATGGCCCCAGGCTGCTGGAGTTCAAGGAGCATTTGGACACCGCTCTCAGACACAGGGTTTGGATTTGGGGTCATCCTGTGTGGAGCCAGGAGCTGGACTCAGTGATTCTTGTGGTTATCTTGCAACTCTGGATGTTGCATGATATTGTGATTATTCCGATCATTAACCAGACTTCTTAGAGGGTAGAAGAAGGTCACTTCAGTCTGTGTGGAGGTTTGGCTTGATGTGAAGGAAAAATAGGTGTTAGCACTGCTTTTTGGTTAGGGTTTGGTACAGCTATGTACGTAGATGGTCATATCCCAGGGTATTAATGTGTTAATCACTGCAACAAAAGCTCCACTGTTGATAACAGGCGTATGAGTGGTTCTAAAAGATTTTATATTGTGTATCTAAGTCTCTTTAGTTTGGGGATTTGAGCTGAAGTGCCTTTGTTTATAAATTTGCCAATATTGTTGAAGCTGTGATGAAAAACTATCGAGCTTGGGATAAACTGGGATGCAGTATATCTTCAGGCAACACATGTCATTGTAATTGATGTCTAATCTCACAGCGAACGGAGCAGCAAAGTGCTGCAGTGTTACGTAATGCACAGAGAAGTGGGGCATCACGTACAGCTCATGCATTTTAATTACGGCCCATAAAGGAGAGGAAGGATTCGTGTGGCGAAACAATTAATTGATTGCTGCATTCATATATGGGTTTGCATACATCTTTGTTATACCTTTGGACCTGCTCTTCAATGGAGGTTAATAGGAATTGTTTTTATTACTGCTGGTTAAGCATGTTGGAAGTTGCTTGGGTTTTAATCTATATTCCATTTCAACTCGTTTAGCAGTGTGATGCAAATTCACTGTTGGTGTCCAAGTGATATATTTCTGAATACTGGTTATTCTGAGGAAGACATGATAAAAACAAGTTTCCTAAGAGCCAAAAAAGATGGCCCAGGTAATCCAGAAAACCCCAATGAATTGGTTTCAGCAGTGGCTTTTTGGTTGACACCAGCAATTGATTCTTTGGTCTTTCTCTGAGCATATCATACATCTGGCCTTTCATTCCTCATCTTCAGGAGTAGCTAACATTGTCAGCTGTGTCTTGATTATGTTGGTTAAGAAAGTAGAAAGTTGGATTGTTAAAAGGGTAGCAAGCTGGAAGTAATCTACCTGAATTACTACAGGTTTACAAACTTACAAATCAGTAGAGCTTTTAAAGCTTTACTTGGCAGCCTTTATAACCATGCTGAAAGGAAAACCATATTTTCCTGACTGCAGTTCAGTGCACGTGTTCTTTCTCTGATGCTTCAGAGCTCAGCTTTTCTCAGGATTTTGCTTCCCCTCTCCCCCTTTCGCACATACCTTTGGCTCACTTCTCTTAACATATGCTTCTCTTTCCTGACACAGCACTGTAAAATTTTGCTGTAAAATAGAAATTGTCAGAGAAGTCATATAAACCTTTCTGCAACTTTGGCAGAATGGCTGCAGAGCCTAATGAAACACTGCTGACTCCCACAGTTGCCAAATAAGAGATGGAGAGGACAGTTGTAGGAGGCTGAGAAGCAGTAATTGAACTGAGACAGAAAATTGGAAAACTGCACGATGAAATCCTCTAAGAAGCCTGTCACTTGTTTCCTTAATCCCATCCTTCAGGTCTGTCATTTGACCCAACATGTTTGCTGCTTGCAGACTGTTGCATGGATAATACCAAAAGCTGTAACAAAAGGCAAAATAGCTTGGTCAGGAGGGGATATTACTCTTCTACAGCTTAAAAACATTCCAGGACTGTACGTGAAGCCACACACTGATGCTTTGTACTGAAGCTACTGGAGAGCAAGAGCATCATTTCGTTGCCAGTTGGGCTGTTCAAATTGTTCTTTGGAAGTGGATGGCTCTTCTTCTCATCGTAGGCATGGCATGCAGCCAGTGGTATCAAGCAGAGCCTGCTGTCATCAGTGCCACATTTTCAGAAGTGGTTTCTGCTGTCAAAGCACAACTCGTTTGCATCCAACTACTAAGGAGACTTAAGATTTGAAGTCAAAGTTTTAAGAAAATGCTGTGTGCTTTTCCAGCATCTCTGAAGTAATTTGATCCTTCTAATATTCCTATTAATTATTTGTTCACTTATCTCTATGTAGATCCATAGATCCTTTTGTCTGTAGCCTTGTCCTTTCGACACAGAGCAACTAAAGCAGCAATGCAGGTGCATTTTAAAAGCATGAAACTGTAAACTTTTGGACATCACAGTGGTGAAGGCAGTGGGAGAGGAATGCAGACGTCTCTCCAGCCCTCTCTCTTTGCTCCTGAAATTTTTCCAGATGTGTTGAGGGCAGGCTGCAGGCAGTCCCTTTTGCTGATAGCTTTGGAGATCATTTTCTGTGTTTTGCTGTTGGATATCAGTCCCTCAAACTACTGTGTTTTTTATGTCCTCATAACATCCCTTTCAATTATTTGTTCTCTTGCCTTTCACTCCCTTCAAAGCTTATAACTCCATCCAAACAGCGGCAACGTGCTTTATCCATCCGCTCTCCTGGCCCACAGCTGATTCAAGCCAAGCAGACAGTCCTATCTTCACTTCACGGCCATGCTGAGCAATGCAGTGAGCCCAGCCATCGTGCAGACATCCCTGCTGACAGGAGTTAAGCAGGAGGGGAAGGAGAGGATGGACTGCTTGCAACTGGGTGACAGTGTGCTCCAGAAAAGCGTGTTCAGAATGCGGAGTGCACGTACTCCTGCCTATAAGATGTATATAATGTGCTGACAGCTTGTGAATGTTGCCAGCTAAGCAGAAAGGCTCATATTTGACAGGCGCAAAAGGAAATTCAGGATGTGAATTTTACCAGTGGGAAGACTTAAGCCACAGTTATGCTATTGCTCTATTTTATGGTCTGTTTATGGCAATGGGTCACTTCTGAGACCCTGAGCAAATACGAGATGCCTGAAGACTTGGTAGGCACTCAGGGAGAAAGCAAACAGCAATTAAAAACCTCAGGGTAGCAGTGTTGTTCTGAGTTCTCCCACCTGCATGCTTGCAATTGCAGTGAGCCCTGTGATCACAGTGTACTGTAACATTAGAGATGCAAACTGGGGAGGTTCTCGCTTCCCGTACATCAGGCAGTGATTTCCAGTAGCACTTGAAAGCATTTCCTTCTTAAAAGCTCGTGCTCCCATGTTGGGAAATTGTTCATTGTGGCAATGGGCACCAGGAGAAATGGCTGCTTTTTCATAACTCTTCCCTGTTGCTTGGTTTCTTGCAGTCCAGAAGCCAGAAGCTTTCTCATAGGAGCTGCGACCTCAATATGAGTGCTTGTTGCACAGCAGTGGAGCATTGAAACCAGTCAACATGTATTGCTTTTAATACAGTTTTTTTTTGTCAGCACTGAGCCCCATGAAGATGTAAGCCATTTCAAGTCTTAAACCCAAGAAAAATAGCAAGAAGCAAAAAGATCTGTGATTAGATCCAGTTATGATAGCTCTGTGTTGTAAATATTTAGGGAGCAGACATCTGGATGCATTTCTGAGATGGTTGGAGGCCTCATACTGAAATCTCTGTTCCTCATACAGAGACCCCAATACTAAAAGTTCAGAGTTCACACTGTCTCCTGAATTTCTTGGGTTGGAACTGGATGATCTTTGAGGTCCCTTCCAAGCCAAGCCATCCTGTGATCCTTCTGTAACAAAATGGAGAGCAGATACTGAGGTTCTCACACTGTCACAGCTTTTTGACAATTACTCATTTTACTTGCTAAATTCTTTAAAAATAAGGTCTACATTTCAAACAGATCAATGTAAAAATATTTTTAGCAACATGTGGTGTTTTATACAGGAATGAAACTGCAGAATAAAAAGTATTTGCAAGGCATGACAGCTTCTTGTATGAGCTCAGAAATTTGTATGGTGTTTACTTTAAATGTACAAACAAGTCTCTAGGTGATGATTTCTGACGAATGAAAATAGGCACTTAGCATCCTATTCCCATATCAGATCTTATTGTTAAACTTATAAAGAACTATTTTTCCCCCAGTAGAACTTATCAAAAAGAGGTTTTGAATAGAAACTGCTGCATGGGAGTTAATCTTTCTTCCATGTAACTCGTGACCTCACACAGCCCTTAGACTGATGGTGACACAGTGAGCATTTCCTGTGAACCGTGAGCAGTGCTGGTCCCACTATTGTTGGGCACTTTTTTGTCTGGGAAAAAACAAACCCTTATTTACTAGAAGCCAGTGTCCTGTTTGTTTGTAGCTGGCTGGGAAATGCCATATTACAAGGGTCTCAGTGGCAGGCAACGCTGCTAACAGAAGCTGTTGTTGTGTTTTGCTCTTTTTCTCACTGATTTGTATGAGACTTCTGCGTCTGACTTGTGACCTGCTCCACGTTCAGTTCATGGCACACAGATATTAACCTTGTTTATCCAGTATGGTTTTCTTCCTCAGTGCTTCCTCAGATTTGCCATCAACAGAACACTAAATAATAATGCTCCAGTTACTGTTCCTCCCTTTTTCCCCCAAGTTGATACACGGCAGTCCTCTGTTGGAGCTACTACCTCACAAGGCAAGCAGACAGGTGGAAAATTAAGGCTGTTCTTTTATTTTATCTTAAGTTGGTAATGGGATGCAGCTGCTTTGTCCTTCCAGTCCGCATGTGAGTCTCAGCAGCCTCCACTAACAGTGTTTGTTACACAATACTGCTCTTGGCCATCCAGAATCAGTCCCAGCCTAGTTACAGCCTGTTCCAGGTGAGCACAGCAGCTCTCAGAGGTTGGGGCATTTTGCATTCCTCTGTAAGAGGCTGTGGCAAGGGCTTTCATTTGGATGCCAAGCTCACAGTGCAGAGCTGCCATAAAATCTAGTCCAAACTTCCATCCATGTGTCTGTTCTGCACATCAGAGGCTGGATGCTACCAGGCTGCTGGCCTGGCACCTCATCTTCGCCAAGTTTATTTTAAGCAAGTGCTGTGTGTAAGCCCTTGCCACTAGATGGGCTACTACTGGAAGGAAGTTGTTGGTGTCAAAATACTCCCTTTATCTCTTTGTTTCTGCTCATCATCGTCTTATCCTGGCCTGGATGCCTCCTAAGCTGTCTTCATACTGTAAAATATTGTATTAAATGGTTGTGTAGCTAAGGCATAGCAGCATACAGATACAGAGGAAGGAACCATTAGGGTTAGATTGAAGCACTGGGGTTGGATTTCTCCTTCCCTGACTAGAACTTTCTCATTTATATCAAAATGTGTAGCACTAAAGCAACCCAACTATTGAAATGATGCACGTCCTGTAGACTGTTGATATGGAGCATGAGTATTTTGAAGAATATCTACAAGGTACATCTTGAAGTCTCACCTCATGGAAAAGTATGGCTCTGTGCCTTGGAAAGCTCTTTCCTGGAAGCCCATGGCAGAACATGGCCGTGAGCTTTACAGAAGTCAGGCTTCCCAGCAAACATCGGAGCAGACAACTAAGTCTGTATGGAAAGAGTAGGCTCTTCATGGCATGGAACATAATTCAAGCTTCTGCTTGATACCGACCAGAGGTTTGATTCACTGGGAGGCTACATCTTATCGATAGCACCTCTCACTTTAATAGATAGCTACCCAAAGCTCGCTTCTGTGTCACTTGAAAGTTATTCCTGTCCTCTTTATTTGGAGGAGCACTGAAAGCTCCTCCAAGATGGAATTTTAGGAATTCTTCTATTTTTCTTGGCATGGGGCTATTCTTGTATAGATTGTTATCTTGGCCTCTTTTTCTTAAAGATGCATATTTTGGCAGCTAAAGTTCAATAAACAAATGCAAAGTGGTTTGTCTAAAGAAGGATCTCCAAATTTTACATAATTGGTTAAATATCCTTTTTTTCCATAAAAGCTACTATACATCCCTAGCTCTGTTTTGAAATCACTGAGATTCCTATCTTTTGCAAGCCATTTTCAATGCAAATATTTGGATTTAGGCTTTGATTTATTATAGATGATGGGAAGATCACACTTTTCAATCAGTGGAAATAAAACCTTCTCAAGTAAGTACTTCAGTCTCTCTCCTCTGACTCATACAGGGAAAGATAAGACTAAATGTAACAGAGGTTGAGTAGAAGCCCTTTTTTCCATTCGTTTACTGATCTGTAAAATCAAACAAGAATGCAGGCCTTAACCTGCTTTTGAGTTATTACACGTAAAGTTGACTCTGAAAGTACTGAAGTCAAAGTAATGCTAGCCGTAAAAATCACTGTGTTTTTAATAATCTCAGGACATTTTTATGCCAGCTGGTTAATTGTGTCTATAAAGCATGCCAAAAGGACCTATCTTTCCAATTTAGAAATGTGCAGTTTTTACAGTGTGTAAATAGGTTTTAATTTGATGCAGAATTGGTTCAGATAGGTTAAGGTAATGATTCAAGAACTCTTTTTTGCTAAGATTTCCATCTAGCAGAGAAGTGCCATTGTGGTCTGGATACAGAGTGTGGCAGCAAGGACTGAGGGACAGTTATAGAAGCAAAGAATCATTTGTGTTGGAAAGGACCTTTAAAGGCCATCTAGTCCAGTTCCCCTGCAATGCACAGGAACACCTGCAGCTCCATCAGGTGCTCAGAGTCCCATCCAGCCTGACTCTGAATGTCTCCAGGGATGGGAGTTCCTCTCTGGGCAACCTGTGCCAGTGCTTTCACAACGAATCGTACAAGCCCCTGTGCCCACAGATACACACTCCTGTTACAGCTCCCTGCTGTATTAGCATTCCTTTTTGTTATAGCTTACAGTCTACATTAAAACAGGAATAGGCCTTCCTTCTCAAAGTCTTTTGGCTAAGTTAGTTGTCTCAGTGGCTGTTGGAATATTAAAAATAGAAGCCTCTTAATTGCATCCATTTTACTTACACTGACATTTACTTCCAGTTGGTTCAACTCGGTGCGTGGATTTCTTTAAAACAGACTTGCTGCAATGAGTTGTCACCACAGAATAGAAATTTCTGATGCGTAACTGTCTCTGAAAAGGGTGGCCCTGCAGAAGCAAAAGGGGAAGAGTGTTTATGCATTGATGTTCCTTCCATGTTCTGCAAAAAAAAATCATCCACTTAAGTATATCATAACCTGCTTAGCAGTTAGTTTTACACGCCTTGAGCTAAATGCCTTCACTTTGCTACTGTTAATTTTCTTTGGAGCAAGCCAGCTTCTGTGTGCCAGTGCAGATGTGCATAAGTGGCAGCATCCAGGAGCAGGTGAGGAACCAGTTAAGCACACAGATCCTGACCCTGCTTGTGCTCTTGGGAAGGCTGTTGAGCTCAGTGAGATTGAGGATGTTAAAATCACAGGGAGTTGGAGGTTTCCTCTGCATTTCACTTTGGATTGCTGACTTGCACCTGTGATTAGGATAGCACTTGTAAAAGAAGCTGGGTGGTGGAACTGCAGTCAGGATCTGGAGGAACAGTGCAAGAACCATGGCTCATAGCTGAGGTGCTCCAGTCCCTTCATCATCTTTCTGTCCCTCCATTGCTCTCTCTCTGATATGTGCGTGTTCCTCTTGAACTGGGGGTCAGAACTGGACACAGCACTCCAGATGCAGCCTCACCAACACTGAGAAGAGGGAAAGGATTCTTTCCCTTGGCCTGCTAGTGATACTTTGCGTGATACTTTGGGTGATGTGACCAAGGTGCCACCTGTATCAACACAGATTGTATTTCTTAGAGACCTAAAACCTGCTAGAGGACAAGCTGTGTGGTGACTGCCCTGTGGAGTACTGGCCTCAGGTGCAGCCTCCAGCTGCCTTCAGGCAGGGTTGACAGTCAAATCATATGCTTTCTTCATTCCCCATGGGAAAGGCAGGGTGCTGAAGGATATGTTTGGTCCAAAAGCACATGCCAGGCAGGCTTGGAACATGCAAATCTCTCCCCATAACTCGATGCCCATCAAGGCAGCATTGCTTGTTAGCTTGTGAGTAAGCCAAAGCTGAGTTAAATCATGTAGACCTTGGCCTTAGACTGGATTTTGAATCCCAATGATGAAATTGTTTTTTTATGGTCGCTTGTGGGAAGAAAAAAAAGAAAAAAAAAAGAAAGAAAAAAAAAGGCTTGTTTTCCTGTAATATAATCACTGTATCACTACAGCCTTGGCAAAACCTGACTTATCTTGTGGGAGAAGTCAGCATCACTGGTCGGGATTTGATGACACTTTAAATAACAGGTGATTAGCCTTCCAAATTTACAGCCTAGGCTATTCTGGACAGGGATTGGTATAATCCTGCCTGTTAAGGGATGGCTCAGCACACTGAATGGAGAGCACGAGGTGCAGGTTGATCTCACCAGCAAAGGTTGCACACTGCTACACTCACAGCATCCAGCTCTGAATAATGCATGGTTTTCCTCTATAGGGCAAAGACACCGAGCTTTTCAGCCCTGGCATCTCTTGGATTGCCAGCAACTGATTGTTTTGTTTGTAATGCTTTGCTAAAGAGCGTGTCGGAGGGGTTACATGGCCTGTGCTGATAAACTGAGATGGGGACAGATGTCAGAGGACCACAGTGCGGCTCTTCTGGACCAGCCTGCCATCTGCAGGCCACTGCCTGCCATGGTGGAGTGGTGGAAAGCAGCGCTTTGGGGTCTTCTCTTCTTACCAGTCAGGTGCTGTCCATCATCCTCAGCCCATTAAATCTTTAATAACTCGTTACAGGGGTGGTCTTAAATGTTCAGTACCACTATGATGTTCAGCTGCTGTTGAAGTTCAGCAAAAGTGCAATTTTTCTGGACTGTAGTAATTATTGTAGATTAGTGATTACACTATTAGATTGCTCTTTTTAATTGTGATTTGAGTAGCTTAAATATATTATTGTTGAATTAAAGGTACATAATACATAACCTGTGCTTTTCCCATCGATAAGAAATCTTAACTGAGTTGTTGTTTGTTGGGAACAAAACGTAAGTCAGTTCACAATTTTCAAAGGTACGATAAAATTCCCTGTGTAAAATAAAACGTTTGGTGCATACCACATAACCTTTAAATCCTTTTTGTCTTTTTGTAGGTCTTCCTGAACAGTACTACAGCCTCACTTGGTTCCTTAGCCCGATCCTGGGCTTGATCTTCACTCCACTTATAGGTTCAGCTAGTGACCGCTGCACGCTGAGCTGGGGCCGCCGGCGGCCTTTCATCCTTGCTCTCTGCATCGGTGTCCTGTTTGGAGTTGCACTTTTCCTTAATGGCTCCGTTATAGGTAAATGATGAGGAAATAGTAGAATCATCTGCATATATCACCTGGTAACATATCTGCATTCAGATTTTTCTGTAAGAAATGAATATTACAACCAGCAGCTGAATCACGTCCGTATTGTGTTCTTTAACAATCTTTGCAACGCTGCACTTGAGCTATCCATTTGAAATGCTTTTTACTTTCATTCAGAAGCTACAGTGCTGTGCTGAGTATACTGAGTATTGTGCAGTCGTAGCTGTGGCTGTTAACACGGCTCTATTCATACAATGGTTGCCAGCATAATGTTCGCAGTCGCTGAGACGAATTTCGTTGATCCTTGACATGGGAAAATTGTAGCAACCTGTTCACAGGGAAATGTTTCCTGTTGTGATCCGTTTTCCCTTTAATGCATATCTGACAACACATCCTGTTTCCAGCATTATTTCAAAAATTATCTTTTCACTTTTTCTTGTGCTTTTCTTAGACCCGGTATTGAAAAAGTCCAGAACACAGTTAATATTTGTTTATCAAAAACTATGTGGGAAAATAATTTTTCCTGAGCCCCCATCAAAGCTGGTAAAAATAGTTTTCCGTGAGCAGGGTTTACTACAGAGCTTAATCTACAATCTAAGACTCTTTGTAAATTTAGTGTAAGAGAGGTGACAGCAAGTACCTCTGGGGAAATGTTTACACCATGATGCAAATGAAAGGAACTTAGCACCTAATAATATCCTCTTGGCTCTCTGCTTTTGGGAAAGCTACAGCTCTATTGTGAAAAGGTTGTACTAATTGAGGAAATGAGGGGAACATTACCTTAGCTCAGCATGTTAGTTTTCAAAGCCAGGTTGGGATGACATACAATGGCTTTCAATTTCTTTTGCTGTGGACAAACTGATGAGGTAAATTCACCCAGGCAATAAGTATTAATTATTTGAATTGCAATCATTAGTTGTACTTTGGCACTGTGTCTCCAAAATTTGCTCCTCCTCTAGATGTACACATAATAATAGACTGCAGCCCTATTACAAGATTTAAATTACAATCATAGAATCATTTAGGTTGGAGAAGTCCTCCAAGGTCATCAAGTCCAACCATTATAATTGACGAGGAGCTCTTATTTCCATACCTCGGTTTCAAATATTCTAGTGCTATTTATGTGCATTAAAACTTCTTGAAAGCAGGGAGCCTGGAGCAAACTCAGCTGAAGTGAGGGCCATTCCATGGTCTTCTGCAGCCCATTCCATACTAGAAGACAAAGACTTCATGCTGGTATTCGACTCATACCAGCCACCTAATCTTGTGTCTAGAGCAGCTTCATAATGAAACGATGTTAGCCTAACTGAAATGGTGGCCTGTATCACTTTTCAGAGAAAAAAAAGGCAGTGACAGCGTACACATCCCAGGAATACAGCTATGCATAGACATAGCGGTAGTTCTCTCTACTGCACTGTTGAGATTTGCAACAAATTGAAAGCACTGACACTGCTGGTTTCCTGCTGTAACTTTCAACCCAATGCAGAACACTAAGAAACTTCTCTAGCATTCCAAGAACATGAGACAGTGAGGATTGGGTATGCAGGAGTCATAGCAGTTGAGATTTAGGTGGTTTTTGGTAGCTTAGCCAGTTCATCTCTTTCTACAGTCATTTTTCATCAGTTGCCAGACTGATAAAATCATTACGTGTAACAGCTAAATCTCTCTGATTCAAGTGATTTGTGCTTTTGCCCATGATTAGTTTCATGAAAAATTCTCCAGCAGTGTACTACTGCTGCCTTTCTGAGCAGACAAAAAGTACTTCATCCCACGCTATCAACAGAAGCTGACTGATGCCTTTTGCAGTGACCTATAAATACCTTCATGTTGCTTTAGCCTTAAGTGTTTTGCATATGAAAGTGGTCTAGAAAATACAAATGCTTAAGAAAAGCAAAGAGAGATGTGAGGAGATTAAATTCCATTTAATCCTGTTGTACTGCAAACATTATGTGCTAGGAGCCATGTCAGGAATGCTGTCAGCTGTGCATTTACCTGTGTTTGTAATCGATTGATGAAGTTTGTCATTTTGCTCTTGGATGCTCTCCTCTTCCATGGTGGCTTGTCTATGAAACAGCCTTCAGCATATGGAGGAGAACACACAAGGAATGTGAATTAATACCTGATGCAATCAGAGCTTTAAGAGAGACTTTCAAAATAGCATTTTGAAAAATAAATATCAGTCTCAAAAATGCAAAAACATAATCTTCTGTTCCAGACCTTCCATAAAGTTGTGCCAGAGAGTTGAAATTGCCATTTTATTCCGCAATAGAATGTTTCCCATAAGTGTGTTAGCCACTTTTCTCTTAAGGAGATTAACCTTGCCCTTAGCAGTTTTTGCGTTTAGACTCGTGTGCTCAGATTCCTCACCTGTTTTTCCTCAGGTCTGGCTATTGGCGATGTCCCAGACAAGCAGCCCATCGGTATCGTCCTCACAGTGCTTGGTGTTGTGGTGTTGGACTTCTGCGCTGATGCGACAGAAGGGCCAATTCGGGCGTACCTGTTGGACGTGGTGGACAGTGAAGAACAAGATATGGCCCTTAACATCCACGCCTTTTCAGCTGGTATGTAGTCAACTGATGTGTTGCTGGCTGGCAGCTGCCATCTCTTCCTGATGACCAAGCTGTGACTGAATTGATTTCTCACTGCTTATTTTTCATAATTTACCACTGCCACTTTCTTAGCAGTCTTGAAGCTCACAGTGTAACTGTCTTGGAGAAAATACCTGTATGAACCACTAGTCAAAGAACAGAAAAGGTACTTCCACAGTATAAAAGATAAATACAAAGGGCACGTACCTTGTGGCATAAAGGAACAATATAGTTGTTAATATTATAAACCTTTTCAATCACTTGATTAAAATTAGGTACTTGCTGCTGTGTAGCCAAAATGATGGTGGAGGAGCTGAGGAGAAGGGCTGTGCTACTTGACCTTGTTTTTACTAACAAGAAAGGCTGGTCAGGGATGTGATGGTTGGGGGAAGCTTGGGATGCAGCAATCACAATATGGTGAGTTCAAGATCTTGTGTGGAAGAAGCAAAGCAATAAGTAAAATTGCTACCTTGGACTTCAGGAGAACCAACTTCGACTTCTTCAAAGCTTGGGCTGTTCAGCCTGCAGAAGAGAAGGCTCAGAGATGACCTGATAGTGGCTTTTCTATATATGAACAGGAGCTACAGGAAAAAGGGGGACAGACTCTTCAGCAGGGTTTGTGGTGATACAACAAAGGGAAATGGCTTCATGCTCAAGGAGGGCAGACTTACGTTACATATAAGAAAAAAATCTTTTACAGTGAGGGTGATGAGGCACTGGAACAGATTGCTTAGTAATGTGGTTGATGTCCCACCCCTGGAGACTTTCAAGGCAAGGCTGGATAAAGGCAACCTGATCTAGCTGTGGTTTTCCTGTTCACTGCAGGGGATTTGGACTAGATGGCCTTCAGAGGTCCCTTCCAACTCTAAAGATTCTATGATTCTATGTCCCATGTGCTAGAGTGTTAGAAAGTAAGGGGGCCCATGAGAGCTGATTGATGCTTAAACACTACTTCTTCCAAGCTCAGGATGGGCCCCGATGGGATGCACCCACGTGTGCTGAGGGAACTGGCAGAGGTGATTGTGGAACTGCTCTCTTGTCATTTGTCATTTTGTCAGGTCCTGACAAATGAGAGAGGTGCCTGAAGACTGGAAGATATAGCTGCTGCCACTCCAGTCTTCAGAAAGGATAAGGCGGATCTGGGAAACTGCAGGCCAGTCAGTTTCACCTCTGTCCCTGGAAAGGTGATGGAGCAGCTTGTTCTGGAAGTCATGTCCAAGTGATTGGAAGAGAACAAGGATATCAGGAGTAGTCAACATGGATTCACCAAGGGGAAATCATGCTTGACTAACCTGATAGCCTTCTGCAATGTCATCACTGGCTGGGTAGATGAGGGGAGAGCAGTGAATGTTGTAAACCTTGACAAGGAGTCAAGGAGTAATGGCCTAAAACGTGTACATAGAAAGTTCGATATTGACATGTGGAATAACTTCTTTATGGTTAGTCATGCAGCACTGGAACAGGCTGCCCAGAGAGGTTGTGGTGTCTCCTTCTATAGAGATATTCAAAACTTGTCTGGATGCCTACCTGTGCAAACTATTGTAGGGTACCTGCTTTAGCAGGGGAGTTGGATCCAGTGATCTCTTGAGGTCCCTTCCAACCCCCGCGATTCTGTGAAAATAGGATAGTCCCTACTCTGAAGTTTATGCTGAACAGACAAAACTGAGTAGTGGGAAACTGGAGCAAATTTAGGTGGCATCTCTTGTTAATCCTGATTCCTTCTTGTCAGAGGAGAGAGTAACAGCAGTGTAACCTAGAAGAGAATTTATCTTAATATATCTGTAAAGTGAAAATAGGTTTAAACCCAGGTACTGTACTTGTTAATGGGCCTTATATATGTAGAAATAAGGCAGTAACTGACATACAGCTGACTTACTTTTGCACCTTTCATTAGCAGAATGTGTTCATTTGTTGGGATTGTTTAGTATGGGATTGTTCAGTCTGGAGAAGAGGAGACTCGGGAGACCATATTGCTCTCTACAACTCCCTGAAAGAAGGTTGTGGTGAGATGGGGGTCAGCCTCTTCTAAGGCATAACTAGCAATAGGACGAGATGGAATAGTATCAAGCTGATTCAGGTTGGATGTTAGGAAAAATTTCTTCTCTGGAAGGGTGGTCAGGTGCTGGAATGGACAGCCCAGGGAGTTGGTGGAGTCACTGTCCCTGGAGGTGTTCAGGGAACGTTTAGATGTACTAAGGATGTGATTCAGTGGGGAAATATTGGTGGTAGGTGGATGGTTGGACTGGATGATTTTGGAGGCCTTTTCCAACCTTGGCGATTCTATGACTCAGAGACATCAGTCTGAAGACATCTTCTGTAAATACAGTCCTGCTATATTTACCACTTTTCCCCGAACATATACACATCAGGTACTTCACATCCTTTGAGAATATGGGAGCAACTGCCTGTCTCCCATGCAGTAGCAGCCGTAGTGCCTCAAAAAACACAGCTTTGCACAAAAGCGTCTTATTTTCTCTTCTGTGTATTTATGGATGCATGAAAACCCTGAGGGCACAGGACATCAGAAATTAGTCCTGAAACTCCCACCCATGTGGTCCTGAGTTAGAGTGTATCAGCATGTCACAAAGAAGACGTACTACTGAAGAAGTGAACTAATCTGTCTTTTTCTTAATTTTTGAAACCAAAATCAAAGAAGCTTTCATTTAAATTTTGTTAAGGTTGTCTGGTGTGAGCAGCTCGTTTGTCAGGTTGAATGTGCTTTTTTGGTGATCTGAGGTTATTGCTTATTGATGAAACTCCTTCCTCTCTTCCACAGGTCTTGGAGGAGCAATCGGTTATATGTTAGGAGGGCTGGACTGGACACAGACTTTCTTGGGTGGTATTTTTAAATCTCAAGAGCAAGTCCTTTTCTTCTTTGCAGCCATTATCTTCTCTGTGTCTGTTGCTCTCCACCTTTTTAGCATTGAAGAAGAGCAATATAACCCTCAGCAGGACAGGATTGATGAGGAAGGAGACACACTTTCTAGTGTCAAATTCAGTGGTAGTCTCCCCCCTCTGAATCGACTGAATGTAATTAGTGAGGAGGAGCCATACGGAGCCTCTATGTTCCACGATGAGGTTCAGTCAGAGCATGATCTCAATATGGAGTTCCTTGAGGTGAACATTGTAAGAAGTAAGAGTGACTCCGTTCTGCATATGCCTGATGCTACGCTGGAAATTGAATCAGAGCTGCTTTTTCTGCATGACATCGAACCCTCCATTTTTCAGGATGCTTCGTATCCAAACACTCCCCACAACACCAGCCAAGAGATCATGAAGTCCAAACTCAACCACCTGTCTGCTTTCCTCAGGGACAATGAGAAAGAGGAGGAAATGTTGCTTGATAATCGCTTAAATGAAGATAAAGTCCCAAATATGAATGGCTCCCTACCAAAAGAGTTCCTCAATGGACATGCTAGAATAGGCATGAAGCAATCCAGTACTTCAAACTCCATGCGGAGGCGGAGGCACATGTTCTACCGTCAGCCATCATACACCTTCTCATACTATGGCAAAATAGGCTCTCACCGCTATCGCTTTCGTCGGGCCAATGCCATTGTCTTGATAAAGTCCTCACGCAGCATGAATGACATCTATGACATGCAGAAGCGGCAGCGGCAGAGGTACAGACACAGGAATCAGAGTGGCACAACAAACTCGAGTGGAGACACAGAGAGCGAAGAGGGGGAAACTGAAACAACTGTCAGACTCTTGTGGTTGTCAATGCTAAAGATGCCAAAGGAGCTGCTGAGATTGTGCGTTTGTCACCTCTTAACTTGGTTTTCAATCATTGCTGAAGCTGTGTTCTATACAGATTTCATGGGCCAGGTCATCTTTCAGGGTGATCCAAAGGTAAGAGGACAGTTACCTGTAGCAAACCTGCTTACAGCTACTCATTGCTGGAGTGTGCTCATTAAAAGAAAGTGGCTTTGCATTTGTGTTTGTCGCAGGCCCCTTCTAATTCAACTGAGTTACATGCCTATAATGCTGGAGTTCAGATGGGATGCTGGGGACTGGTAATCTATGCTGCTACTGCTGCCGTTTGTTCAGGTAAGAGACTGCACAAGGCAGTGGAACACACCTCATGAATGTGTTGCAAGGTGAAAATTATTTTTGCTTCAGTTAGCATCTGCCTCCTTGTTTGTGTGAAGGATATTTTGGAAAAGCATTTCAGGTGGTCATAAGCAGAGAGATTCCTTTAAGTATCAATAATAAAAAAAAAATCCTTCAAATGTAGAGGGGGAAATATGAAAAGATTGCTTAAGTGGCATAGAGCACAAAATGGCATGAGAGGGTATTGAATTGCATCTAATTAAGCATAAAGAAACTGTAATTTTGCTTGTTAGAAGATTCAAGCGTATGCAAAGTCTTTTATCACAATGAAAATTCAGTATTTCTGAAAGTCTTTTTCTTGCTTTCCAATAACAGTTTACGCTTGGAGACTCTGAAATTGAAAACTTTTGACAAACTTGAATTCTGCCTTCAGTAGGACATGTGCAGGCACATCTGCACAGATCAATATCACGGTTGTCTACAAGGGTGGATAGTGATAGGACAAGGGGGAATGGTTTTAAACTAAGACAGGGAAGGCTTAGGTTGGATATTAGAAGGAAGTTTTTCACACAGAGGGTGGTGACGCACTGGAACAGGTTGCCCAAGGAGGTTGTGGATGCCCC
>JAOWBP010050683.1:0-18354 GCA_028571105.1 Tragopan temminckii | reverse complement strand
GCAGCATCATCACTGCCAACCTGAACTACCAATAAGGGATAGTAGTCAGATGGGCGAATAAGCCCAGGAAGCTTTCTAGAGATATCCCTGACCCATGCACTAGGGAGGCAGCACGTTTCCAACATTACGGCATTTCACAAGCATAACTTCTTATATAGACTCTTCAGACAATTTCCTTTATGTCTTGATGATATTTTTTTAATTGCAGAAATTTAATGTATAGAATTGCTATACCACTATAATTCATCAGAGTAAGAATTTCAACTTGGTAAGGTGTAATGCTTTAATGTGATGGAAAGTACTGCAATAAAACAGGGGTGGCAAAGTCTTCAGCTGCAACAAATAAGGACAAAACCAGACTCAACAGCTACAGATTCAGAGAGAGAGAAGAGGAAGGGGAAAAAAAAAATAAAAATAAAAAAAATAAAAATGAAAACACAACACTCCTTACCTTTGAAAGGCCTCAAGTAGGAAGGAATCTCCAGCAGAGATACATTTGCCTCCATTACCAACCCATAAATGAGGTCTGGGAAGGGGTGGATCCTAACTCCATCCCTTCTACTCACTCAGGTGCATTGCATGCACCTGAGCTTCTCTGGGTTGGCCCTGCCTTCCCACCAGGTGTTCAGTCACTGTTTCAGGCTGTGACTTGTATTTCCACTATACTGGGAAACATTCTCAAAAATAATCTCAGAATTTAATGCTGAAATATTTTTAAGCATCATCATGTGAACAACTGGGAAAAAAAAGGAAGGGAAAGCTGAGGGGGTGAACTCTGTGAAAGAATGGGTTTAAAACTACTGAATTTACTTAATTACTTTTATTGTTGTAATTCAACCTGAAGTTTCATCTGTATTTGTAAGAAGTTGCCTTCTCAGCAAAATTAATTTGATTGAACAACTCTAGTGAGTAACTCTACATGAGCATGTCACAGTTATAAAATTATTCTCTTTTCTCAAGTATGATAAATTGTGTTTTCCACAGAGCTTGTATGGCATTTCTATGGCTAGTGGTTCCACAGGACTCTTTTGCAATGTCCCTACTAAATGTCTTGTCTACAGTGTCTCAAGAAACTGTTCACAGTCATGCTTTGTCAGCTTCCTGGACTAATTCATTCTGAAGATATTTTTACATTTATTGCTTATTAGCCCTTTTGAATCATAGAATGGCCTGGCTTGACAAGGACCTCAACCCCCCTGCCGTGGGCAGGAATGCCAACCGCTAGACCAGGTTGCCCATAGCCACATCCAGCCTAGCCTTGAATGCTTCCACGGATGGGGCATCCACAACCTCTCTCGACAACCTGTCCCAGTGTGTCACCATCCTCTGAGTGAAAAACTTCTTCCTGCTGTCTAACCTAAATCTCCTCTGCCTTAGTTTAAAACCATTCCCCCTTGTCCTATCACTATCCGCCCTCGTAAACAGCCCTCTTCCCCCTCCTATTTATACTCTCCCTTCAAGTACTGGAAGGCTACAATGAGGTCTCCCCACAGTCTTCTCTTTTCCAAGCTGAACAATCCCAGCTCCCTCAAACTTTCCTCATAGGAGAGCTGCTCTAGCCCTCTGATCATCTTAGTGGCCCTCCTTTGACCTGCTCCAAGAGCTCTGTGTCTTTCCTGTGCTGGGGGCCCCAGGCCTGGACGCAGTGCTGCAGATGGGGCCTCACAAGAGCCGAGTAGAGGGGGACAATCACCTCCCTCTCCCTGCTGGTCACCCCTTTTTTAATGCAGCCCAGTATATAGTTGGCCTATGGGGCTGCAAGCACACATTGCTGCCTCATGTCCAGCTTCTCATCCACCTGGACCCCCAAGTCCTCCTACACAGGGCTGTTCTGAAGGAGTTCTTCCTCCAGTCTGTATAAATACCTGGGATCGCCCCAGCCCAAGTGCATCACCTTGCACTTGACCTTGTTGAACCTCATCAGCCTTACATGGGACCACTTTACCAGCCTGTCCACGTCCCTTCCCTTCAGTGAATCAACTGCACTGCTCAGCTTGGTGTCATCTGCAAATTTGCTGAAGGTACACTTGATTCCATCATCCATGTCTTTGATGAAGACATTGAAGAGCACCGATCCCAAGACCAACCCTTGGGGACACCACTTGTGACAGGCCTCCACCCAGACATAGAACCATGGACTACAATCCTTTGGCTGTAACAAGCCAACCTGTTCTTAATCCATCAAACAGTCCACATTTCAAATCCATATCTCTTTAATTTAAAGAGAAGGATGTAGTGAAGGACCATGTCAAAGGCTTTGCAGAAGTCCAGACAGAAGACACCCATTGCCCTTCCCCTGTCCACCAATGCCGTCACTCCATCATAGAAGGCCACCAGATTGGTCAGGCACAATCTGCCCTTGGTGAAGCCATGCTGGCTGTCTTGGATCACCTCTTCATCTCATATGTGCTTCAAAATTGCTTTTAGGAGAATCTGCTCCATGATCTTCCCAGACACAGAGGAGAGGCTCACCGGCCTGTAGTTCCCCGGGTCTTCCTTTCTCCCTTTCTTAAAAATGGGAGTAATGTTTCCCTTTTTTTTCTGTCAGCAGGAATTTTACGTGATAGCCATGATTTTTCAAATATGATGGAGAGCAGCTCAGCAACCACATCAGCCATCTCTCTCAGAACCCTAGAACAGATATCATCCAGACCCCTATACATCCTCATTTTCATGAGGGGGTCTCAGACTTGTTCCACTATTACAGTGGAACACAATATGCTCCTCTCACCCATAGCTAGAGGCTCAGGGTCCTGGCCAACACAGGGAGCCTGACCACCAACGAAGACTGAGGCAAAGCACTCACTGAGCACCTCAAATTTTTCCGTGTCTGAGGAAGACAATTCTCTGTCTTCATATATCAGAGATGGAATACTTGGCCTGTCTCTTCCAGTCTGTGTACCTGTAGAACCCCTTCTTATTATTTTTCACTTCCCTTGCCAAGTTCAGCTCTATCTGTGCCTTGACTTTCCTAATCCTATCTCTACACATGCGAACAATGTCCCTGTATTCTACCCAGCCTACACAACCCTGCTTCCACTTCCTTTACATTTCCCTCTTTTCCCTCAGTTTAAGGTGAAAGTCCTTGCTCAGCCATGCTGGTTACCCACCTCCTCTGCTCAATTTCTTCAGCTGGGGATGGAAAGCTTTTGTGCGTATAGAAGGATGTCCTTAAAGAACTGTCAGCTCTGTTCTGTTCCTACCTCCTTAAGGACAGTTTCCCTTGTTTGAAGTGCTAGAGCTCTGATTCCTCTACTCCAGGTAGTAACAGAAGAAGAGATGTTTACAGTTAATGCAAAGCATGTGAAAACTTCTTCAACTAATCAGACAAACTGTCTCCTCTGTTAGCACACAGCAAGTTCTTACTTGAAATAACCCAAGTTAGGCATCTGAGCTCATCACTGGACACACGCTGTGATGATTTCTGTTTTCTTTCCTCCAGCTACCATTTCTGTCATGCTTCAGAGTGTCCACTGTGACTTTTGTTCTGAATGGCTGACAAGTCTTACTGGGGATCTTATCTAGTTTTTTTTTAAATGCCTAACTTGTATCTTTCAAGTTTCAATACCCCAGTTACACTCTAGCAGATCTGATCTAAAAGACACATATATAGCCCTTTAAGAGAAACCGTAGCTTGTTTCTAGTTGCTGGAATGTACGCATCCCAACACTGGAAGTTGCCTGTGTGTGTTATCACTAGGAAATAGTGCACTACTCTACACCTTCAGAACTGTTCCTGCAGTTGCCATGAAGCTGTTACTGCACTGTCAGCAATGTGATAGTCTACAACTTGGACTATCTGGGCTACCACAGATGGTAGAATTCATTATATAGTGTAATGATCTCCTCTCCTTTTTTTTCCCCCTTCAGAAACAGGGATTCTTTAGAAGGGAGAAATGCAGGAAAATTGTATAGGATTTCTCTTTTGTTGAACTCTCAGAAATTGTTTTAGCCTTCACAGCTGCTAAAAACTTCTGTTTCTGTGTTAAGCAATGGCTATGCCATTCTAAATGCTAATAGTGTGTTTTATAGAACTGTGTTGCTTAATGATAAAAGATACTAAATAGTTTTCTGAGGATTAGCTGAGGAGTGATAAACAAAAGGATAGAAAAGCAAATGCCTAATCATACATTTAGAACAAATACAATTTGCTCACTTATCTTAGGACAAAATGATAATGGAGAAGTTCAATGGCTTTCAGGCAGTATTGAAGCAGATACTGTTACTAAGTGCACAGACAGATACAATGCTACCACATTTATGGTTACTGTCAATGTACCTTGAATATCATTGGTATCTTCTTTCCAGTGTTGTTTTAAGCACTGTGGCTGAATATAGTCAGTGTGGCAATGGTCTGCTACTGTTTCTGAGAATCCCAGATAAGCACCAATTTATCCCTTACCATAGCATCATGAGATTCAAACACAGGCGTTTTCCCAGAATTTTAATCAGCAGTTGTATGTTTTCTGTGTACTAAAGGATGTTCACAAAGCTGTAGATAGTCTGGCTGCTTTCAGAGTGCTCTTAATCTCATCTCTTAAACTTATTTGCTGATTATTTTGCAGCAAAGCAACAGCCTTTCTAAAATTATGTAGCAAATGAACAGTGTACTGTGAAAAAACTATCCTAAGAGATAAAAAAAGAAGCATGAAAGTAAAACACTGACAAAATAACCCAGAATGAGAATGCTGCATTCCAGCTTTCCAGTAATGCAGGCCTGGAACAAGTTCAAAGAAAAGGCAGAGTGAAAGATTATTCAGTTGTGGGTTTGGGGTGGATTTTTTGTTTGCATGTGTGTTTCTGGTTTTGCTGGTTTTTTGTTTGGTTGGTTGATTGGGTTTTTGTGTGTGTGTGTGTGTTTTGTGTGTGTGTGTATTCTTCCTGTTTTAACAGATTGTACTCCTTGCCATTGTTTTTCACTTATAGCAGAAAGTGACTTTAATGAAACACTCCACTGTGTCATAAGGCATTTTTCTGCTGTAAAAAGAATAATAATAATAATAACAAGATTTGTAAAATGAAAGAGTTCCTTTGCTTGTGCTTTTTTTTTTTTTAATACTGTATATATAAGTAAAATGGAAAGTCTTCAATCATAGGGAATAATCTATAGGTCCTGCAACCACCAAACAAACAAACAAAAGATGTTTATAAAATTATCCATGATCAAGAACAGCTATTGTGCCCTACTTTTGTGCATGGCACACATTTTCATAGTATTGCACGGTACCTTTGGGGAAGGAGAGTCTGGAGAGTGTGTGATCAACCCCTTTGCTAAAAGCAGGGCCAACTTCACCATTAGATTGACTTTTGAAAGTACAACATATTCCTCAAAAGATACAATAGTTTGTGTTGTAGTTCACACAGAATGGTTTGAATTAGGGTGTTCACAGTTGTATTAAGATGATTAATTATCACAGAGATGCCACAGAGATATTTTGCCAGCAGTTGTTGGAACAGCTATCCCTGCTGGACTGAAAACTTTAAGGCAGATAAAGCTTCACACGGCATGGCAAATGCAGCCTTCCACATCCCAGGCTGCAGGAAGTGACAAAGGCCTCACTTTGATGCCATGAGAGATGGTCCACTATCATGCAGGAGGTGTGCTGTCTTGGAGGAGCCGTGCTATCAGGTGGAGATATTAATAGAAGAAGTGAGTAATCTTCACAGCATCAGAAAAGATGGGAGGTTTATGGAATCTTCTTTGTGATGCAATAATTTGAAGTCTGTAAGATCCCAACTAAATAAGAGAAGTTAACAGTGTCCATCCCCATTGCTGTTGTGTATGTAACCCCTGTAGAAAGGAGAGTATGGAAGCTGGTACCAAGAGGAAGACTTCTGCCCCATCCAAGGGCTTACACCTACAAAGGGATTCACTGCCCTCAGTGTAGAATAGAAGCCAAAATCTGGACCCTTAAACCTAAATCATGCAAGAACAACAGGAAGAAATGACATGTCCTAGAATCATAGAATGGCTTGAGTTGGAAGGAGTTGGAAAATAATCTACTTCTAAACTCCATGTTGTGAGCAGGATTGCCACTTACTAACTCAGGATGGGTAGGGCCTCACCCAAATCTGGTCTGAACACTTCCAGTGATAGGGCATCCACAACTTGGGCATCCTGTTCCAGTGACTGCAAATGACATCTAATTTAAATCTCCCTTCTTTTAGTTTAAAACTATTCCCCCTTGTCTTATCACTATCAGATCACATAAAAAGTAATTCTCTATCTTGTTTATAAGCTCCCTTTAAGTAATGAAAGGCAGCAAGGAGGTCTCCCTTGAACCTTCTCTTCCCCAGGTTGAGCAAGCAGAGATCTCTCAGCCTTTATTTGTTGGAGAGGTGTTCCAGCCCTCTGATTAACTTTGTGGCTCTCCTCTGGACTCACTTCAATAGTTCAATGTCTTTCTTCTGCTGAGGGCTCCAGACATGGATGCAGTACTCCAGATAGGGCCTCATGAGAGCAAGCAGAGGAGGACAGGGTTGGCTGTCACAGATCACCTCTTTGTCTTGCACATGTCTTAATAATTTAGCTTCCAGGAGTATCTGTTCCGTGATCTTCCTAGAAACAGACATGAAGCTCATCATCCTGTAATTTCCCATGTTTTCCTTTCTATCCTTCTTAAAAAGGAGAGTGATGTTTTCCCTTTTTTTCCAGTCACTTGGAACTTTACTTGGCAGCAAAGACATCAAATATGATGGTGAGTGTCTTGGCAATTACATCAGCCAGTTTCTTCAGGACTCTGGGATGCATGTTCTCTGAGCCAATGGACTTGCACTTGTTCAGTTTCATCAGGTGGTCTTGAACCTCCTCTTTGCTTGTGGTGTGAGGTATTTTGCTCCCCCAGTCCACATCTAGAGGTTCAGGGACAAGAGAGGCATGGGAAGCCTGATTGCCAGTGAAGACAAAGAACTTGCTGAGTACCTCAGCCTTTTCCATGTCTGTTGATGATGACGTGTAGAATCAAACTCTATAACCACAGAATAGTCACAAAGCAGGTATATTTACTCAGAGCTGCGCACCCATACTGGATGCACAGGGGGTATTCCCAACTAGCCTGCATACCAGAGGGCAAGAAAGGCACATATTTAAAGAACAAACTGCTTACATATGCATTAGATTTCCAAGGAAAGCTTGGGTTATTACTATTAGTCCCCAGAATGACTGACATTTTCCCCACCCCGAGTCTCAGTTCTTTTATGCATGCATGGTATCTCTTGGTGGTCATCTGGTGGTCTTCTCTGATGTAGGCCATATGTCTTTCTTCCTGTGTACTCTTTGACCTGGGTCGAGTTGGAGGATGCTGATTTAGCTCTAGCTGGCCGTCTTACTGGCTACAACTCTGTCCACCAATCCACTGCTTCTTCGTTAATTTGTGGTTTTACTGTCCGAGCCTGCTACCTTGCATTCCAGAGACAGGGTCACCTACAATATTAGCAGGACAAGGGGAAAAGGTTTTAAGTTGAGGGAGGGAAGATTGAGGTTGGATGTCAGGGGAAGTTCTTTACTATGAGAGTGGTGAGGTGCTGGAACAGACTGCCCACAGAGGCTGTGGATGCCCCATCCCTGGAGGTGTTCGAGGCCAGGTTGGATGGGGCCCTGGGCAACCTGGTCTAGTATTTAATGGGGAGGTTGGTGTCCCTGCATGTGGCAGAGGGGTTTGGAGATTCATGATCCTTGAGGTCCCTTCCAACCCTGGCCATTCTGTGATTCTGTGATATTATTTGGAGAAATAGGAGACTCACTGTCTGTACTAATTGTCTAAGTCTGTAGAAAAGCACCTGTTGTCAGCAGCTAAAACCTGTCTTAGAAATGTCAGATCTGTAGCTGTCAGTTCAGCACTCTGTGAAGGCACATAACTTTTAACCTAACTTATTTTACTTAATTCAATGCCATTTCTCAGTTCTCCTTTTTCATTAGGGGTATACTCTCCTTGGTCTTTCTCTTCTGCTATAGAATCCCTTCTTGTTATTTTTCATTCCTCTTGCCGTGTGTCAGTTCCATCTGTGCCTTGGCTCTTCTGATCTTGTCTCTACATGTCCAGACAGCATCTCTGTGCTCTTTCCAGGCCATATATCCTTCTTCCATTGTCTGTGCATTTCCTTCTCAGCTTGGCCAGCAGGTCCTTGCTTAGTCGTGCTGGTTTCCAGACTCTTATCCCTGACTTCTTACACACGGGGATGGAGACCTCTTGTGCTCTCCGAAAGACGTCTTTAAAGAGTCACCGGTTCTGCCCAATTTCCTTGTCCTTAAGGACAGCTTTCCAGGAGATCTCATCCAATAAATCCTTAGATATATGAAAGTTTTCTCTTCAGAAGTTTAAGGTCTTGACTTTGCTTTTTCCCAGGCCCATGTTCCTCAAGATCATGTATTCACCAAGAGCATTGTTGCTACAGCCCAGACTGCCTCCAATCTTAGCCTCTTTAATGAGTTCATTTGCACTGATGAACACCAGTAACGCTTCTCCTCTGTCTAATGCCTGGACAAGAAAGTTCTCTTTAATGCACACCAGGAGTCTTCTGGATTGCTTGTAGCCTGTGTAGCCTGCTGTGTTCTTTCCCAGCAGCTATCTGTGTGGTTGAAATATCCCACCAGGATGAGAGCCTGTGAGTGTGATGCTTCTTGTAGCTGAAGCAAGTAAGCCTTGTCATCAGGCTCTCTTGATCAGGCAGCGTGTATTAGACTCCAACCACAAGATGTAATGAATGAGTCCCTGCTGCAGGAGACCACTCGTCTGACCTATCAGCTAGAGCCAGTGACTCATCCGACCTACCAACTGGCAGCCAGTGGAGGTGCAGTTCCAGGATATTGTGTGGTACTGTTGAATCCTGTACACCTTCCTGTGTTCCACGTGAGAATAAACAGTACTGCTAGGGAAAACCTCTGGCATCTGACAGAGCTCTAAGGAAAGTATACAAAGACATGGAGTCCAGGTATTTTTCTCTTGAATCCTGCTCATTGGGGGAAATGCTGTTAGGAGGAGGGCACAGATAGTGTGTAGAGCAAACAGAGGTGATGACAGAGCCTTTATTTGAGACGTGTGCTACAAGAAAAGATATCAAAGACAGAGAAATTAACTCACCCCTCTCAGCAGCAGTTTGGAGAAAGGAGCAAGCTGAGGAATGCAGCCTTCTCCCATTCGTACTCTCGTGCCACAGGAGAAAGGGAGGGGGCAGGGGTAACCCACACTGCACACGTGCTCCCAGAAGTATCTCTGAGACAGAAAGGGTGACTCTACCCCACTCCCCCCCCTGCTCCAGGCACTCACGTGCTCACATATTGGTTTGGGCTGTGACCTAGGAATTCCACTGCATAGTGAAAGTCAATAAAACTAGTGTTGGTGACATGGTTTTGGTTTTATGATAATAGGACCCTGTTTGTGGATCAGCATCTGCTTGGGAGAGATGAATTCCAGCTCATAAAGTGGAGCAAAACTATATTTTAAGTGGGACCAATATATTTCAGTGGGGCATTGGACAGGTAGGGACCATAAAATCAAAAAAATGAGGTTTAAGCAGGATCAGTACCAGCCTTGCATGTAAACAAAGAAGAGACAAGGCACCATTATGGAGTAATTCCCCAAACCTTTTATGGGAACCTGTCATTCTAGGGTGCCCCTCGCGAGTGCTTGTTTTACTAATGCAAGTACCATGGTGAATGAATATTACGGGAGCTAGAGATGTGTGAAAATTTACAGCTGTAATCTCATCAGAGTCATAGAGATGTAGTGGAATGGCTCTCATGACTGGAGTGTTGGAATGAAGTGATACAGGCTCTTTAGGAAAATGAGGAGCAGGAATTGTCCCTTCTGTTTCCAAGAGACCAGTTGGAGTATATGGAGTTCTGCTGGGGAAGGAGGAATTGCTGACTGAGACCTTACAAGCAATCCAGTACTTTCCTAGAGAGCATTGCTGGTAAATTGCACCTTGAAGTGATAGATGAGCCAAAATGGAGAGGTAATCTGTTGGATCTCATCCCACTAAAAACAAGAATCTTGCAGTGAATATGGAGGTCAAAGACAGTCTTGGATGCTGTGACTTTAAGATGGTGGAGTTCCGGATCCTGAGGGCAGGGAGGATGGTAAAAAGAAAGGTCACAGCCCTGAACTTTGAGAAAGCAGACTTTGGCCTCTTTAAGAATCTGTGTGGAAGAGTTTCATGACTGAAAGACCTGGGAAAAGGGAAAAGGGTCCTAAGAGAACTGATTAATATTGAAGTCTCACTTCAAGAGTAGCACATCCCAATGAATAGGAAGTCAGGCAGAAATTCCAGGAGGCCTGTGTGGATGAACAAGGAGATCCAGGACAAACTCCAACACAAAAATGAAACACACAGATAATGGAGGTAATCTGAGAGTCATACAGAATTCCTGTCCAAGAATACAGAGATTAAGTTAGAAAAACTGAAGCCCAAACAAAATTGAATCTGGCCATAGATGTCAAAGATAACAAGAAAGGCTCCTGTAAGTACACTGACAGCAGAAACACTAGGAAAAATGTTGACCCACTCCTGAATGACATAGGAAACCTGGTTACACTGGAAATAGAAAAGACTGAGGTACTGAATGTCTTCTTTTCCTCAATCTTTACCAACCAGACCAGTCTTCAAGAATCCCAGGTCCCAGAGACCAGAGAGAAAGTTTGGAGCAAGAAAAATGTACCCTTGGTGGAAGAGGATCAGGTCATGGAATACTGAAACAAACTGGACACACATTAGGTCTTGATGGCATGCACCCAAGAGTACTGAGTTAGCATGCTGTGTGAGAGCTCTCCCAATAATCTATGAGTGATCCTGACAATTGGGAGAGATACCTGAGGACTGTTAGAAAGCAAACAGCATTTTTGCCTTCAGGTAGGGCAAGAATGAGGAGCCAGAGGACTACAAGCCAGTCAGTCTCACCTCCTCCCCTGGAAAGACGAAAAACAGGTAAACTCTGAAGCCATTTCCAGGCATGTGAAGGACGGAAAAATCATCAGAAGTTGTCAACATGAATTTGCCATGGGAAAGTCATGCTTGACCAACTTGATAAACGTCTACAGTCTAGGCTGATAGATAACAGTGAATATAGTCTTCTACACTTTGATAAAGCCTTTGACACTGTATCTCATAAGATTCTCAGACTGCTGATGTATGGGCTGGATAATCAGTGAGGCAAATTGAAAACTGAATGAATGATCAAACCCAGAGAGTGGCGTTCAGTGATGCAAAGTAGGAGGCTAGTAACTAGTAGTGTAGCCCAGGGGTTAATATATTTTTGAGCATTCTGGGGATGACTCTGGCTTCTAATTACTACATAGGTATTTGAAGACAGCTATTTGATCTCTTCTCAGAGTTCTCACAGTTAAATGAAAATCAGGCTTTTCTCATATGTCATATCTTTTAGCACCCTTATCATCTTTCTGAGCCTCTGTTGAACTGGCTCATTTCAGATTATCTTTTTTTGTGCAGGGAAGCATAGAGTTAGACACAGTACTCTGGTTTATTCAGTGGTCTGATCTGAAAACCTTTGATTTGAATCAGAGACAGCTGGAAAACTCAGCTGTATTTTCAACATCCAAAGTCTGTACAGTACTGAATTATTATCTACTGACAAGCTTTAGAAAGGAAAAAAGCAGATGATGGTATGAGATAAAATGTTTGTGCTACCTACTTCTTTGAAGTTATGTTTAGGAAACTGCATGAAAATATACATACTTGAGGAAGAGTCGTGTCGGTGGCATGGACATACTGCTTGAGCCACAGTTTTAAGCTTCACATTATACTCAGAAATGCATCTATTGTAAGAATCTTGCATTGAGAAGAGTTTAAACTTCTTTCTGTTCTTTCATAGGAGGGTGTAATTTGCCTTTCTTTCTGATGCCTTCTTGAATCTTTTGCTAGCCAGATATTGTGCCTATTTTTTGCCACTCTTGCATTTCCACTGAGGCATTTCTTTAAAGAATCCTTCTTGGCACCTTCTGTAGTTGTCTGTACTTAAGACTGTCTTTTCTGAGCTAATGGAGACCAAAAAACAAACTCCTTGACCCTTTCGAAACCATGTCTACAGTGAAAGGTTTGAGATGTTTGCCAAAAATGAAAGTGCTCTACTGTGTGTTAAACAGAATATCAAACCCATAACTGAGATGCCATTCAGAATATGAGCATAGAGTAATTCACCTCCATCTCTCTAAATTTAGATATCCATGCAATTATACATTAAATAAATGTACAAGTTTACATCCGTCTTATTTTCTAGATCATTACATTACATCAAGTAATGATGTAAACTGCTCTAGTATTGTGAGAACTGGACATAAATCCTTCAGTGCATTGGGAGTATTTAGAAAAGTTAAGTAAAGCTTTGTAGTACGATTTTTATTTTGTACTTAGGAGCATTAGGGACCAAACTGTCTGCTGCTTATTTTGCTGTTCCAGAAGAGGTTAGTTTTACAAGCTTAAATTTCCATAGTGTGGTGGCATGAGTTTCTTCCAAATTTTCCCATTAACACTACTTTACATATTCTACAAGCATGAATAAGATTGGTACAAGCACCAAGGGTAGAATAAAGGATCATTCTTTTTCTGTCTGTGGAAGCATATGAATGTGTACGACAGGTTTAATAGAATCAGCAAATGTTGAATACATGCTGAAAAGTTAACCAAGAAAATATTTCTTCTTGCTGAAATGGAAGTTCCATGGTAAAAGAAATAGATTATACTACCCTCTGAGAATAATTCATACTTTGAAGAAACAAGATATAAAATATAATTTCATTGTGTCACAATCTCCTTCCAGGGCATGTGTCTTTGAAGAAAAAGTGATCCTTTTCTGATTTTATTGAGCTTACAAGTGACTAAAGTAACAAAATGAGGGAATAAGAACAGAATTGAAAGTGTATTTTTAGCATCATTTACTAAAAAATTCCTCCAAATTTTTATTCTATTTTTCCAGATGTTTTAAGTTAAAGAAGTAGAAATATTTCCTCTTTTATGAACTTGTCTTTTTTTGTTTTAATAATTTACATTTCTATGTAGGAAACTATTCCCAAAATATTAACGGTGTTTAAATACTTTGCTTGAGTATGAAATAGGTTAAAATATAGATATGTACATAAAAAGATGAAATAGTCTTAATATGTGAATATATAATGTTTATCAAAATGCATTGCTTTTTGATTGGATTATTCCTTTCTTCTGATCTCCAGATGATGTAGACATCTGATAGTAGATACATCCACTCTGGAATGTTAATGAGAGTTACAAATAATATTTTTCTTATCAACAGATATTTCCTGGACTGATTCTATCAGACATTAAGCCCGCCAAAAGAATGAAGTTCAAGACAGTCTGCTATCTGCTTGTTCAGCTCATGCACTGTCGTAAGATGTTCAAAGCAGAGATCCCTTTCTCCAATGTCATGACATGTGAAGACGATGATAAGGTAATTCATGTGGACAGATACTTGCTCTGATTATATATGGGATTGTCTGGCCAGCTCTTTCTGGTGTTTCTGCTGAGGCTAGAGCTAGCTAACACACAAAACAATGGGAAATACAAGAAGCCTTCTCACACTAAAGACAAAACTCGGTTATAACAGATCTCACATTAGAAGCCTTTATTAAGGCCTTTCTACACAGAAATTATGGATTCTGAGGCTATTCAAGCAATTACAATTTATGCAAGAGCTGTTCTTTTGCATCATGAGTTCACCACAGTCTGAAGTTGATTGCAACAAATGAAAAATAAGAAAATATGTTGTATCTATTGATAGTTCTCTAAAAACCAAAAAGTCACTGATTAGCAAAAAAAACACCACTAAGTCCCTAACACAAACACCAAACACAACATCCTTGAACAGATTTTAATGCCATAACTCATCATACTAGCAGCTTTATCTGTTAGTCTGACTTCTCTGTACATGGCTTCACCCAAAAACTTACAGAGTAAAAAACATATGAAGACTTGCTCTATTTTCTTTGCCAGCAGATGACAGTATAACATATGCCACTCCATTAGTACTCCAAAACAGGAAAAGAGTGTATTGAAATCAGCAATTAATTTTGAATTAATTTCTCCACCTTTTTTTTTTCAATCTATTTATTATTATTATTTGAATAATGTACAGTTATTGAAGATTCAATCTAAGTCTTATTTTAAGAAAGTTTTATAATTTTCTATTTTGGATTTTATGTATGCACATATTTCTTCTGTGGGAGAAATGGAGAAAATTCTGTTAGCTCCTTTAGAAAGCAAATTCAGTGATGAAGTTCAGAAATTCCAAATTTGGTTCAGAAATGAATGTACTCTAGGTGCTTTGGTATGGCCTTTCAGTTATAAATTAGTACTGTTCTTCTAGTATTTGAAAATAGCAACATACACAGACTTTGAAATATGTAAATTCTTTATAATATTTCTCAAAATATACACAAAAAATCCAACTATGGGATGTGTCAGAACATATACGGTGAAGTTCTGAGATACTTTCTTTATCTGAACCCAAATGTTCCAGGATTTTGTACCTGAAACAGCATATTTAACTTAGAGCATGATATATGATATATGATATATCATATATGATTTTAATATAAATACACTGTTTCAATTTAAGGTTTATTCAGAGATTGAAGTTTTCTAATCAGTTTAAACAAGGAATGGCTATAAAAGCTCTGAAGTCAGCACACTACTTCAGTATACATTTATTCAGTTGATTTCTGAGAAATATAAGTAATGTGCCTTAATCACAGATATCACGTAAGTCTACTTTGTAAAATAATAACAGAAAAAAAAGACACGTAGTGAAAGCAATTATATGAGCAACAGCTAATTTCACTAAGCACGGTAACTTTAATCCTACTACAAATAGAATAATAGGTTACAGAGCTTATTCCATTGTATAACTCCTTGCCAGATTTTAAAGCAAAGAAACATTTTTGTTTCTTCTTTTATTTTCAATTAATTAAAGAAGGCTGTATTGTTCATCCCTGTTAGTATGCTATAGGCTGCATAGAATCATAGAAGCATAAAATGGCTTGGGTCGGAAGGGACCCCAAGTTCCAACCCCTCTGCCACAGACAGGGCCATCAACCTCCTTATCTACTACTAGACCAGCCTGCCCAGGGCTCCATCTGAGATGGTCTTGAACACCTCCAGGAATGGGGCATCCACAGCCTCTCTGGACAGCCTGTTCCAGCACCTTATCATTCTGTGTAAAGTACGTCCCCCAACATCTAATCTAAACCTTCCCTCCTTGAGCTTAAAACCATTCTCATTTGTCCTATTACTGTCTACCCAAGTAAAAAGTTGATTTCCCTCCAGTTTATAATCCCCTTTAAAATACTGGAAAGCTGCAACTAGGTCTCCTTGCAGCGTTCTCTTCTCCAGGCTGAACAAGCCCAGCTCCCTCAGCCTGCCTTCATAGGAGAGGTGCTACAGCCCTCTGATCATCTTCATGTCCCTCCTCTGGACCCTCTCCAACAGCTCCATATCTTTGCTGTACTGGGGGCCCCAGACCTAGATGCAGTACTCCCAATGGGGCTTCACAAGAGCAGAGTAGAGAGGGACAATTACCTTCCTGTCCCTGCTGGCCACCCCTCTTCTGATGGAGCCCAGAAGAGGGGCTTTTGCCCCTCTTCTGCGTTGGCCTTCCAAGCTGCAAGAGCACTCTGCTGACTCATGTTCAGTTTTTCATCTACCAGGACCCCTAGGTCCTTCTCAGCATGGCTACTCTCAAGGAGTTCTTCTCCCAGTCTGTTTACACACTGGAGTTACTCTAAGTGCATCACCTTGCACTTTGCCCACCACTCAAGTTCACTGAGTTCCCACTGGATGTCTTAACTTTCTTCTAATGTGTCATCGACACCACTCAGCTTGGTGTCATCGGCAAACCTGCTGAGGGTGCGCTTGAGCCCATCATCAATGTCATTGACAAAGATGCTGAACAACACCAGTCCCAAGACAGACCCCTGTGGGACACTGCTTGTCACCAGTCTGTACCTGGACATAGTGCCATTCACTATGGCGCTCTGTCTATGGCCTTCCAACCAATTCCTTATCCACCAAATAGTCCACCCCTCAAATCTGTATCTCTCCAATTTGGAGATAAGGATGTGGTGGGGGACCATGTCAAAGGCCTTGCACAAGTCCAGGCAGATGACATCGGTCGCCTTCATTTTGTCCACCAGTGCTGTCACTCCATCACAGAAGGCCACCAGATTGGTCAGGCAAGATCTCCCCTTGGTAAAGCAATGCTGGCTGTCTCAGATCACCTGCTTGTTCCTCATGTGTCTTAACATGTCTTCTAGGAGGATCTGTTCCATGATCTTCCCAGGCACAGTGGTGAGGCTCACTGACCTGTAGTTCCCCAGGTCCTCCTTCCTCCCTTTCTTGTAAATGGGAGTGATGTTTCCTTTTTTCCAGTCTCTGGGGACTTCATCCAACAGCCACGACTTTTCAAATATGATGCAGAGCAGCTCAGCAACCACATCAGCCAGCTCCTTTAGGACACTGGGATGTATGTCATCTGGCCCCATAGACTTGTATGCATTCAGTCTCATGGGATGGTCTCGGACTTGCTCTGCCCTTACAGCAGAGGGGGATTTACTCCCCCAGTTCCCACCTAGAGGACCAGTGATGCAAGCTTCAGGGAAATGAGAAATACAGGAATCCTGGCTGCCAGGGAAGACTGAGGCAAAAAACTTATTTAGTACTTCAGTCTTCCCCATATCTGTTGTAGCCAGTTCTCCTTTCTCTTTTACCAAAGGAGGTAAACAAAAAAATAAATAAAGAAATTTTTAAAAATGGAGCATCAGTTCAGGTTATGAAACATTTTAGGTGCATTTTTCTGCTTCACCTTAAGCAATACACATGTCAATTAATTGTTCTTTATCATTATGAACAGTAAAAATTGTTAATTCCTGATGATATTCCTGACAGCACATAGTTTTTATATGACTTATGGGAAAACTGTTAGGCTTTGACTTGTTTGAAAGGTCTTCTGCAACATAACAACTTTATTTTTAGTTAGAAATATTTATAATAGTTGTATGGCTGGTGAATTAGCATTTCTACCATGACCAACAAAAAAACAGAAGTTTGGATTTGAGTGTTTTAGTCCATGTATGTTCACAAGATTATTTTTCATGATAAAATAAGCTCCTTTCTACATATGAAGTTAGCAAAACAGGACTTGAAAAGTTATTCTACTTTTGCTAAGGTTCATTCTTCTTTACAATCACCAAAATAACATATCAGTCAATGGTGAGCCCTCTCCACAGGTCTTAAGTATGCAGTTGTAGTACATGTATTTATTATGAACTGATACGTTAACTGATTATTTGCTATAGTCCACTGACATTCAGTAGACTGATTATTTCCTTGGTGGAGAAAAAGTCTCAGGGCAGCATATAAAGAAAATTTCTACAGATGAGGTTCAAAATCCTGGAACAAGGTGGGTATTTTTTTATTGATAATAATGAGATCAGGACTTAATCTAAGGAGTTCTTAGAAGATGGTAATCATACTGAGAGAAGATCCTATATAGTTGCTCTGCTTCATGAATTCTTCGTAGTGGCCGTGAAGTTGAGATAATATGAATACGTTAAATTTCAGTGCTAATAAAAGCCTGTGCTTCTGTCTCCCATCTGTGCTACAGAGGAGAGCACTAAGGACAGCCTCTGAAAAGCTCAGGAATCGTTCCTCTTTTTCTACCAATGTTGTGTACAACACTCCAGGAACTCGAGTAAACAGATACATCAGTCGTTTGATAGAGGCCCGGCAAACTGAGTCTGAGATGGCTGACCTGAACTTCTTCACCCTGAAGTATAAACAAATTGAGCGTGAAAAGAAAGTAAGGAGCTTTAAATACCTTTTTCCTGATTTCATTGACCAATGAGCATTGTGTTGTTGTTGCTTTTTTTGTTGTTGTTGTTGTAGACAGTATTTAAATTCTTCTCACTACCTTTAAATAACCTGATAGACTGTCTTTTAGCTAAAAGGGAAAAATTACCTCTACCTTCTGTGGAAGCACTTGGAGGAGGCAAAAGAAAGATCAGAATCTTTCTACATTTCAAGCTCCTCATACTTTCTCATGACAGTGTGGCTGCCTACTGATTCACTGGCTCTGGAAAAGGTTTGATGATAGGACGACACTTCTCTCTGCATATGTTGTTTGATGAGGATTGATCCAATCAGTCCTACAAAATATAAAGGAATTCTTAATTCTCTTGGCACACCACATACTGTGTTGAAAGCTGTGGACTTTCTGGGCAGAAAGAAACTAGATGAGGTTTAACAAAAGTAAGTGCAGAGTCTTGCATCTGGGGAGGAATAATCGCATGCACCGGTACAGGTTGGGGGATGAGCTGCTGGAGAGGAGCTCTGC
>JAOWBP010050682.1:0-18359 GCA_028571105.1 Tragopan temminckii | reverse complement strand
AAGGAGTGCACACTTCAGACTCTAAGTTCTGATCATATATTTTAGAATGTACTTCGTGCAAAATGGATTATTAGAAGCACACAATACCAAAAATAATATCGTTGGAACTGTTCAGGTAATCTTCACTACTTGACATCCACTGCAGAGTAGTTAACCGATGTTAACACTGCTACAGAGCAAGCCTGTAAGTGACTACATTTTCATTCTAAGTTCTAAAAACTGTTCCTTTCACTGACATTTGAGAGGATTCTCTCTCTCCTGAAAGGCTCTGGAAGTCTCCTGCTAAAGTTGCGGTAAGGTTGACAGGGCCTCCAGAAATCCTCTTTTTGTGATTTAATTTCATTATTTTAGAAAGACACTCATATATTTGGCTTGAATCTTTCATATTAAATAAAGAATTTTTAGTATCCTTAATAGCTGTTCTTGTTTTTCATGTTGAGAGAATTATCTATGGTCCTGTAGTGTTCAAAATAATTTAACAAAGGTTGAAAATCTGAACTCATATTTATCTACTCAAATTAAGATTAAGCTACTTGTTTATTTACAGTTTATTTTAGGGATGTCCTCATTTTAGATATGTTTAAGCACTGTCCTCACACAAGTAGTAGTCATACAGTTTTCTGGAATGACTTTAGTGATTTGCAAAAATCAGGTAAGAAAACAAATATGCATAATCAAATCTAAAGTTATCCTTGCAATTGTTGCAAATGAGAAGGAAATGTAAGAAGAAAGAAAAAGCAGATAGGGAAAGGGAAAGGGAAGAGAAAGTGTACAATTGCTTCCTAACTGAAGAGCCAGTGAATCAACAACCATGAAAAGTATAGCTAAACGGTGATTTATATAATATTTTATGAACTACTGTGTATTGAGTCTTGGGAAGATTTAAGCCAATTGTTTGCACTGAAGGAGAGCTTGGTAAGGAAGTGGAACAACCTAGAGTCAATCAGTTGTAATCTGGGAAGGCAGTTTGTTGCCTACTAGTAGATACTTTGATTGAATGTTTATACGCTACTTCACGATCTGTGCTCAGTAGGTGCAGAAATAACAGCAGCCTGGAGCGATGACCATGGAGTGTGATCTGATACCTTCTCTCAGCCTTTGCCAATAAATAACATTTTCATGCACTTCCAGGGAACACTTGGTGTAGTTTTAAGATTTCACTTAAAATAAATCTAAACTTCTATGACTTTGTAATTAGTTTAACACAAATCTACAGGACAACAAAATACCACCAAAACATACATTCAGTTAATAGAACATGGGAAAACATCAGGGTTTCACAGAGAAATCAGAACTCATCCTAATAAAACTCACTGGGAAGCCTACTCTAATCACACAATTTAATTTTAGTCCTGAGATTAAAATGAGGGAGAAAACTTACAATTCATTAATTCCTGCAGGAAACCGCAGCCAGGCTTAAGATTAAATAAATAAATAACTGAATGAATGAATGAAAATAAAACACAAAAGTGAAACAAAAAAAAAATCTGGAATTAAATATAAATTACACTTTTTTAACATAAAATAAACCCACAATTAGTTTTGAAAAACAAGGCTTGCTTCCTTCTTAATGCTGCCTTGGGTAAAAATATACATTATTTCAAATATTTTTACCCTATAGACCACAAAATCAAAATTAAATGTATTTATACAAGGCAATTTATTCAGTAACTTTAAGATGGTTTGCTGTCTTAATGATCACAGCTGCTATACATTTATTAAACATACAACAGACATTCAAGTATTAATGGAATAGAAGATGTAAACAATAAATTTCACCCTTTTGAGTCAAAAATATATTCACCTTGTTTATTTTAATAATAATTATACATAGTAAAATGTTACACAGCTCTCTCAATACAGAATCCTGCATAGTATTTAGGCAACATAGTCTTAAAACTGTTTGCCATGAGTCAGAAATTTATCACAAAATTCCATCCCTACTTTTATCGATACAGTTATAAAATTCCAAGTACTTTACATTTTGTTAGAATCCTCTCATCATAGTGGCTTTTTTTTGTTGTTGTTTTTGTTTTTTGTTTTTCCCCATGTTTTATCTGTGAGATAAAATAAATAAATTAATAAGGTTCAAAGAACATTTGAACTTCCAGAGAGGGACTTTCTTGATAGACTGCACAGTTTTAAACTACTAATGTTTTGGGACTCAGAAAACCCACATTAGGAACCTGTTTGGGAGAGGATAAGTAGCAAGAAGTTTGATTTAATATTGACGAGCATAAGTGTACATTTTCTCTACAAATTCAGTGTAAGTATTTGAGGTAATGACTTACTCTATCTAAATTAAGATGAACAGCTTCATCCATTCCTAAAAAAGAGTTCCAGAAGAATGTAGAATTCTTATCTCCTCTTGGAATCAAATTCCCTTATACTCCTTCTAAGTTTGATCACCTAAGTAAAGTCTTGTGAAAGAAATCTATCAGAGATCAGAATCTCAAAGGCCTCTTCTGTTCCCTCTTAGCTAAGAAACTCTGTCTGGCAGTGACACAGACAGCAAACTGACAAGACAGCAGCACAACACAAGAGATGGAAAGTGATCAGCTATTCTTGCCAGCCTTCAACTCAGCAGCCACTGCTGCTACTACCATCAAAAACAGAAAAGGAGAGAGGTATTCTTGTCTTCTCTTTCTGTAATTCCCTCCCTGTCATCCCATTGACTGTGCTTCATTTTCCAAAAGGCCTGTTATGGATGGAGCCCCACTTCAAAGAATGTTCAATGCATTTGATCGTACTGCCTTCCACTGGCTTGATGATCCTATCTGTATTTTCTTAATGATCTTCTCACAGGCACAAGGAGGGTGTTGTTCCTTTGCCCTGAAACTGTCTCTTTTCCAGCTCAGCAATTCCAGTTCTCACAGCCTCTCTTAATGCCATATAGCAATGCCCCAGACAGTCTTTAAAATGGAAATACATTATGTGGCTTAGTAGATGGGATCTCATGTAACAGGAATAGCTAAAGAAATCATGGGTGAAAAAAAGCACCTGGCAGAAGCAGCATGAGTTTGGTTTTTTGTTTAACACAGTTTGTTAGCATTTCACAGTTTAGCAACAATTTAAGTCAAATTTAATCCTATGAAGATGATAAATAAGCTACTGTTTTTATCTTTTTCCACTGTGCTGTTTTATGGCATCCACTTTACTTGCTATAGTGACCTTTAAGAGAATACAGAAGCTAGAGGTGTGAGCAAATCAGAAATGAGAGAAAATAGGCATAATTGTCTAGACTTTGCTGTTTGTTCAAAATAATGTAAATTGAGAGATTGGCTAAAGTGGAATTGACAGACACAGAACTTTTCAAGCTACAGATCTGTGAATTTTTCATCTTTCTAAGTTGATTTAATTAGAAATAAATTATGTGTGGTTTTGTGTGATGTCCTTCTAGCAAGATTGTCGTGATCTCACCTGTTCTCAACTTTGAGGCCATGAACATTCTCTGATGCTAGGACACAGAATCAGAAGTGCTTTAAGTTTACATGAGCCCTTTCAAATTTATAAGGCTCCTTGCATTTTCACTGAATTGCCAGTTCACAAATGCATCTTCCCTGTAATAAAAATAATAAGAAGAATAAAGAGTCAAACATTCAGATGAAATAAGAAAATTAGGAATGATAATGCAGCAGGAGCAGAAATGCAAAATTTTTTGTTTGGGACAGAAATCTCATTTGAGATGATGTGAAATAAATATAATTTTAAAATGACACTAAAATAAAATTCTCAGTTATTTTTATATTAGAACACTAGAAAAAATGCTGATTCTCAAGGCTGATGTAAAGGACTATTAGCTAACTTCTTGCAAAAGACTTAAATTTATAAAAAACAAAAGCACAAACAAAACCAGTTAAACCACAAACCCACCCACTTATGAGGTTGCAAGATACTATAAAACCTAACAGAGTCTGACGAGACAGCCCAACATTTTATCCCTAGTCTCAGATCTCTATCATTTTTATTTAGAAATGGATATGAAGATGTATTCATCTTTAGGAAAGTGCATCCTATAAAAAAGCCTGGCTTCATGTGCATTTAGCAACTATTTTGTGAAATCTCTGACAGTAAACATTACCATGAACAGCTGAAAATGAAGGAGTCTGTATATGTTCTTCTGTCTCTTAAGTCTTCGTAGTTTGCATTGGAAATGCTTTCAGCCGACACAAACTGGCAATTTCTTGTTTCAAATATAGGCATCCAGATGAAAGTGCATTCGAAATATTGTTTAAAATGAGAAATAAAAATATATTGCTCTTGTTTACTTTGAAGACAGTACTTCCAGTTAAAGATGTGGAAATGAAAGGAGAAAGAGCCTGCAAGCAGAATGGATAATGGATGGCAGAGGACCCATAAACTGTGTTATAGAGGAAGAACTCCGTGAATGAGTCTTACAGGTGATCTTGATCTACAGTGTAATAGCAGGGTTGTACTGGAAGTGCTTATAGTCTTGAGGCCTTATAGCTGGAATCCTACAGCTGTAACTCAGTAAAATTTAATCACTATTAGATACTGCTGAATCAACTAGCCTAATAGAGGCAAGGCAGACACAACTCCATGCCCAGATCCAGTGAGTAACAAGGCTGAGTATGTATTCCCAATAAACACACATACAATTATAATCCACATACATATATACCTGGCTGATCACACAGATTGTCAGAAGCAGAAAACATAGCACTAGTGAACACAAACAGCACCAACAACTTTATCTTGTTCCTCTTCTTGAAATACAGTCTAATAGTAAAAAAATATATATCTATGTTATATGTTATACCTGTATTATAGGTATGTATATGGATATGTCTTGTATCAACTTTCTCAATATCCATACACTCAATCTTTGTACTAGGCTAGTCCCTACCTTCTGTCTCCCAGCTGAGGCCACCGGGGCACTCAAAACCCCAAGACTTTTATCTTCACATCCAGTTGCTGGCGCAAGCCATACTCCCTTATGCTGAGTCTATTTTGCCTGTGACAGTAATTGGCGAGTGATCTTCCTGCCCTTATTGCAAGCCATGAGCCTTTTGCCATCACATTTTCTCCCCCGATCTGTTGAGGAGCAGGAGTGAGAAAGCAGTGTGGTCATACTCAGCTATTTAGACCACCACAACATCCCATAACAAATCTTGTGCAATTCCCTGTTCCTTTACCTTCCATAGTGTATCCCATGTTTCTAGGCAGTGATTCCTCTCAGTACGAAAGGTTATCTGAAGAACAGCTTAGCCTGCCTTATGCTGATGGATGTAGCCTGTACCATGGGGTTGAAACTCTCCCTGGTCAGGACACAGTTTTCCTCAGGCTGGGTTTTTGGGATTCGTCCAGGTATCCCTAAGCTTCTGTGTTCCTGCGTGAGTGGTGTGGAGACTTTTACCCTACATCTCAGCAAATGCCACTGCAGGGACTTCAGTACAAAACTGAAGATCTGTTAAAATCCATTTCAGCAGCTGTCTTGCTCTTCAAAGATGCATAAGCATTTAATTTTCTACAATCTGGTAATTTAATAAAAACTTATGTCTTTTTCTGTTCACAGACCTTCGAAAACAAACTGCATATTGACACTGTAGAATGACTGGCTATATAGTTGTCAGAAAAGTCCCACCAGGATCACAGATCAGGCATTCATCATCCAAATCACTTTCAGTGGCTGTAGTTGTGTTCCAGGAATATCTGAAAAACTAGTATTACAGAAAAACACCGTGGAGGGAGGACAATATACTACTACTTCACCTTTCCTTAGTGGTTAAAGGAGAAATCTAAAAAAAAATTTCCTTCCTCAGATTAAAATTTGAACCTAAAGAAAGTAAAAGAAAAAAAAAAAAACACAGATATTTCAAGTCAGAAAACTTCCAGCAGAGAAATCCACATAGCCTTATTTATCCTTTGTGTTCCTCAAAATATGACATGCCAGTGGCTTGAAAAAATAAGAGGTTCTTTCAATTGCCTACATTCTAGTATTAACTTCAAGAAGAAGTAAACAAAGAAAAAAACTAACTACATAACTATAGGACATGCACATGATTAGCAGTTATTATTTTATAACTCTTAGCTGAGACAGAGGAAATGATCCACTTCCCGTTAGATATAAATTTCTGAAGATCTTCCCATGAGAACCTGAAATTAACATTTCTATTTTACCTTTTTTGCTGTTTTGACTTGTTTTTGTTTATTTTAATTTTTAAGATATTCACTTTCAAAATGTTTTTTTTTTTCTGACATGTCTATTAATCTATAATACTTCTCAAGTGCTTTAAGTAGCAGAAATATCTCTTTGTTAGCATTCTTTTAGTGTCTATGGCAAATCAGTTTACCATTTTTTGCCCATGATTAAGAAAAAAGTTATAAACATGCTGTATTAAAACATGCTGTATCAATGAAGAAATATCTTTATCAAAATCTCCTTTGAGATATCATTCTTTCAGCAAAATGAGGCAGTTGCAAAATCCTAGTTGAACAGGAGCACAACTCTACTGACTTGTGGTGGAAACACACCCTAGAAACAGAGTGCAATAGAATAAAGTAATAGTAAAGAATTAGAATAATTATTTTTATTCATAATAAAGACAATAATTTACTTCAAAATATTTACTAAAAAATAAGTGATTTTTCTTAGCACAAAGATGTCAGAACTTCTGAAGACACTATTGTGAATACATTCTTAACAAACAAGAGAATTCTTCTGAAAAACTTTCATCAAACCTGAGATACACCCTGCAGAAATAAGAAGGCCTCGGGCATCCCAGAAAACTAGGTTCTTATAGTGGAGATTGATCAGCTTAGCAGAAATCTGAACAACTTGCTGTTGCACTACAGGGTAAACTCCCATGTAATGAAAGTTTCTTAAAGACATTGGACCAAATTTTTCATGTGTAGTTTTGTTGAAGTACACTTATGCTAATGATGTAAGATTCTACTTCTTTGAGTTTTATTTCAAGAACAGGCAAATTGGTAATGTAGGAGAAGGAAATAAACATCAGCTTATGAAAATAAATTTCATGTAACAGGAAAGAAAAAGCGTATATTTCTTCTGAAATCAAATATGTTGAGTTGTGTTATGTTTCAGCATAGTAGAGAAGAGTTTGGAGCAGAGATATCTTAGAGAAGTTCTAAGGACTGGATGCTTTACTTTCTGTCTGGATTCTTAATTTCTGTCCTGTGCAATAAATTATTATGAAAAAGTTATTTATTGCAAGGATTACTCCAACACAATATCATCAGAACACTCAGAGACCACTCCAACTTTCTCCTTTTGACAAGAATCACTACCTTTCATTTGTCTGAGTCCTGAGAGCAAAGGCATGAAAACTCACAGCATCTTTACAATCGAAATTCTGAGTTTGATGCACCTGTGCAACAGCATGTGCTTTCATCTGCAGTACAAACAGTCCTCCATCCTCCAGCAGGAGGAGAATTGGCAGTCAGCTATAAAGAGATTTTCCCCTCATCTGTCTAGTGAAGCAGACCCCTAAGGAAGCAAAGAAGCTAGACTCTCTATCCTATTCCTCCCACTAAGAACGACTAATGAGGCTGACATTTTCAGTATTTCTACGTGGAAATGTGTCCCCAAAATGCTATTACTTATCTTTTTGAGAGTACATTAAAAACAGCTATCTTGAAAATACATTATTTAATTTGCAAAAGCAAGTGTTCAAGTGCTGAGAACCAGTAGATTTCCTGTTCCCTGCAGAAGATAAATTCAAGCCTCTTGTGTATCTCTCCTGCGGAGTGCGAAAAAGAAACACTTTGTAGGAGCAGAATCCTCCTGTGCAATGAAGAATGTACTTGTGAGAAAGTTGTGGTTCCAGAACTGTTACACTTGTATACACATAAGTACATGCACACACTCTTCCCTCCCTTCTTAGATCTCTAGACTGCAGCAGGAGTTGTTAGATACAAAATTATTTCCTAAGACACCCAGTTGGAGCCAGCAGTTAGGGTGCTTTGACTCTGACAACTCATAGAATCATACAATCCATAGAGTTGAAGGGGACCTCTGAAGGCCATCCAGTCCAAATCCCCTGGCCTTGTCCAGTCTTGCCTTGAAAGTCTCCAGGAACGAGGCATCTCCAGGAACCACATCTCTGGGCAACCTATTCCAGTGCCTCATCACCCTCACTGCATCAGTTTTTTCCTTATATCCAATCTAAATCTACCCTCTTTAATCTTGCTTCTCCATAGACTGGATGAGAAAACAGAGTTTTACAAGTGGCTTGGTCAATTAGCAAGGCAAAACTCATAAATAATTGCTTTGGTTTTGTCTGGAGTCTTACTTCTTTGAAACTACACTGGAGACACTAGGTGGTTCCCAGTTTCAGAAGTCATGTTAATGGCTGAGGTAGGTCCTGATTTCAAGGAGGGGGAAAAAGAAGTGTGGCCCTTTGTTTGTTACAGATACAGCAGAAAGGGATTCTGTGTTTATTGCCATGGCAAGTGTTCACCTGTATTTTCTATCCCCTTTCTTCTGTAAGAATGCAGTAGCTTAAGTATTTTGTACATTGTCAGGTATGAAGAAGTCTTATCAGACTGAATCTCCATTTCGTGTGAAAGTTAATTACAGTTTTGAGGAGCTGATTAAAAAAAAAAAGAGAGACTATTAGATTACTTTTGACACTATTATGATGGGCTTTTTGCATATTAGAACATAATAAAATCCTTTGAGTTCTGAGTGCAGCCAGATTCCTCTAATATCAAAATATTGTGAATATGCAAATGTGTATATCTGTGATGATAGTTTTTATTTAATTTGTGCAGATGCAAACAACAGAGATGACATCATTCCCATTAGTTTTTTATATCTCATCTAGTGACCCCAGAAACAACATCTTCTGAATTTCTGGTGTAGCTTTTGTACACATTCACAACTGATAAAATTGCCAAACAAACAAACAACAACAACAACAAAAAACAACACCAAAAGCAGAAATACTGCTTTTTTCTTATGCTCACATGTTGCTGTAGAAAAAAAAAGAACATAACAAATACTTGATCACCACATATCAGGTATTTATACAAAAATAAAAAAAATTAAAAAAATTAAGCAAGTAATTATTGTAAAGTGTAAGATTTATTTTTACTTGTCTGAATTTAATTTTTAGCTTAAATACTACACGCTTTAAAATCTTAAGTGCCTTTATTTCACTGTCAACAGCAATGACCAAATGAAAAACACTAACTTTCATTTTGCAGTCAACTTAGTGAATATTTTTTTGTTAAGAATGTATCAGGGAAAGGTCAATTTTTACACATGAATAACTTGAATTTGTATTTCAGATTCATATGCTTTAGTCCCTGCAGCAAAACTTTCAACTGAGCAGAAAATATTTTCCCAACGAGCCATTTACTAAAACAATCACATAAAAGTAGTTCTAACACTGCATGAATTACCACTGTGACCATTTTCCATGATTTAACTTTCAAATTTGAAATTGCTGACATGATGGCAAAAATGACAAATAAGAAGAGCAAACGCTTTACAGGAAAGGGCAGAATTCCTTTTGTAATTGTCACAGAACTGTGTCAAATGGACATGGAGTTCCTGTTGTGGATAATTATCTCATACCTTTGACTCAGGTTTCAAACTGTGTATAATAATGTACAGTACTCAAAAAAAGAGTGTCTTCTCCCACAAGCAGTACATTTCCAGTCAAAGATGTTCTTTCATATCATTGATTAAGGACTTTCTTACCAACATTTTGTTTTGTACATCAGTTATGTTTCTCATTATTTGTTTCCTTATGTACTTGTGGTGCATTTATAAATGCCACAGCCCTTAGTAACATCACAGTTTTTTTTTCATCTTTTACAGTATTTTTTTAAATGAACAACTTTTATAAGATTTTATTATTTGTTTTAATTAAATATAAACAGTTCTGAGTATTATATATTTCTTTTTAATCATTAGAATAAACTATTGGATCAAAACACTTTTCCATCTATGTAAAGAGAGTTATAGAATATATTTATCTTGCCTCAAAAACATCTTGCAGTAGTGACATTCCTTTATAAGAAGGTATCTGATTTAATAGAGAATTACAGGTATGGCAAGAATCTAAAGTACTTCTTCGGAAGAAATCACGATAATTTTCTTTATTTTCCATACCTCAAGGTAATTACAATATTTTTGAAGAAGAAAAATGAAAAGAAAATCCATTAAAAGTACCTTCTGAAGGAGACCAGACAAGAAAACAAAAAGCTTTTCATACTACGGAGTAACTTCTGAAGGTAACCAACTCATCTACAACAGTGGAAGCATGGAGTATTATATTATATTCATAATGTAAATAAGCACTTGACTGAACATTTTGCATATTAGAATTTCAAAACTTCTCTAGTTCACTAATATTCTGCATGAGGAGGGAAAAAGAAAGACGTATTCTGATAAAATTTATTTGAATAGACTGTCATCATCTTCAAGATGAAAAATAACACCATACGACTATTCTTCTTGCTTTAATAAGTAAGAAGCATAACCTGAACTGCAGTGAATATTTGAAAGTAATGTTTGCCTGGGAATTATTTTTAGTAATATCTCATTTGTTTACTTATATATATTATTATCAACATATTCTGTTTTCTTGACAGTTATTAAACATTAGACATACATGCATTGTTATGTTATGTTATTATCAAGAAACAAACTTTTATAGAAATGAATCTTACTGTGATATTCACCTTTTTGCAGTTTATGACAATATAATGATGAATTGTCTTGCAGTAACACTTGCTGAAGTCATGAAAGGTTAATAACTCATTTAAACATTCATTACATGTCCCTATCAAAGTCATCTTAATTTCACAAAGACATCTAAGTTTCTCTTTGGGGAAACACTCTCTCAGGATTCAAGCGTGATTCTTTATTACCAAAATGGCAAGTGCAAAGTTACATGTCAAAACCCTGACTGATGATGCTGCAAATTGGTTCTTCCACCAAAGCAGAAGACTTTAAATTACTGCTTTTTAAAGGTGTGCTCCCTCAAAGGCAATTAATGTGTCAGTTGTCAGTCAGGATTATTTAATTTCCCAGTGAGAGCTAAGAAAATGGGCAAAGCAGATTGATGAACAGAACATGGTGCTGCCCACAAGAGAATCCTAATAATGCTGCTGGTTTTCTACCTCCATCAGGTCTAAAATTAAAGAATTTAAAGTTCAGTATGTCTATGATACTTGTAAAGTTCTTTAAAAAAAGTCTAATCTTCACAGGAACATATTTTTCCTAGTCTTTAATAGCTTTTCATGTGAAATTCAGAAGTAAACATGACAAATTTGTTATTTGTAATGTATCTGTGTTGTTTTTTTGTCTTTTTAACAAGCCATGTCCCAGAAGACTTATCTCAGAATGGACAATCCTTCACCTAAAGGCTGTAGATAACCATGTTTAAAATAATCTCTATGCTATGACTTTAGGTGGTTAAATTGGTGTCCTGTTCTTTAGAAAAGTCATAACATTCCAAAATCAGGACTGTTTGGATGCATTTACATTATTACTTTTACTTAGTTCATGTTAGAAGTACATTTTTGAAGAGAATCAAGTTGAATCCTCTTAAATTCTGTTTGGTTCACATTGTGTTATGTTCTCAGAGTACATCAGCTGGATTTCTTCTAGACTAAATTAAAGTAGAAGATGTAATCCAAAATGCTTAATGTGTTCTGATTGTTACTAGGCACTCAGTCCATCGAACTGCACAGAAGTATACTCTCAAAAATGATAACAGTGTGAACATCAGGTATTCATGGCTATATATTACAGTCTATAAATTCATTCCAATGGAACCACTTCATTTGTTCATTTGTTAATGAACACATAGCTGAACACATCTGTCCTGCTGATTATGTTCTTCATATATATGAAATATAAATATTTCTACTAACATGCAAGAAACACTATAATTGAAGCAAAGTCAGTCAAATTGAGAAACAGAGGTGATATAGAATAATTTCATTGTGGAAAGAGTCATCCTAATTAAATTATTCAAGACCAGATGCCTTACAGAATGAAACAGGATAGAAACATAACCCTGCCTTTCAAGAGGATAAATGTTTGCTTTGTACACAGCTGGGATTTTACAAACCCAGAGGGGCTACTTACAGATAAATATATATATATATTCTAGAAAAAAATGAGGCCATATGCAGCAGCATTCTATTCTCCAAATAAACATGATTATCAGAATTGCTGTTCTGACATTTCTCATATTAAAATTTGCAGTATTTGATATTAGTAATATCTATTTTTTTTCATTTTATTAATTCATAATTCATTTTTTCAGCTTCCCAGTAAAAAAATGAAGTGTTTCCCAAAATGGTAAAACAGATTTCAGTAATTTTACACTAATGATGTGGCATTCTGAGTTTTTAGAGGAAAATGTTGGCCCACCACATCAGCAATGAATGGTGGTGGTATGGAAGTAGAGGTTGAACCTTCCCACTAATATTCCATTACATTCTGTTGCCACGTGACAGATGGCAGCAGATGGGCAGTCTGACAAAACAGCATCTGACATGGAAGTGCGCATGAAGCAAAGGTGTGTCATTGAATTCCTCCACGTGGAAAAAATTGTAGCCATTGAAATTTATTGATGTTTGCCAAATGTTTATGGAATACAAAAGAGTGGATGTGAGCACAGTGAGGTGATGGTGCATTTCAGAACTGGTGCTAGTAATGTGAAAGACAAGCCACATTCCATCATGTTCCTTCTCAAGGAGAGAAAGTTTAGATTGGATATCAGGGGGAAGTTCTTCACTGAGAGAGTGGTGAGGTGCTGGAACAGGTTGCCCAGAGAGTCTGTGGATGTCCTGTCCCTGAAGATATTCAAGACCTGGTGGGATGGGGCCCTAGCACCACATCTGGCAGTTGGTGGCCCTGCCTGTGGCAGGGAGGTTGGAACTCGATGATCCTTGGTGTCCCTTCCAAGACAAACGATTTTTAAATCAGGGCCATGATCGTACACTGAAAAAAGACGTTCTGCAAGTCTAAAATTCTTTACTGCATTATAGGAAAAAGGTGCTGCTAATATATTTAAAAATATAAAATAATAACTGTATGGAAAAATATCAGTGCATAAATTTTATATATGAAAGTATTGTAAAACTATTTTAAAATGTGAATAATAGAATTTACATATAATCACACAGTTCTTGAAAAAAATAAAAGGCTAAACTTTATTTTCAAGCATAAAATATGAGCACTATTTTGTCTTAGTGCCAAGTACTTTTTCTGCAACTTCCTATGATCAAGAGGTCACTTTATTATTAAAAATGCACCAAATTCAATCTAATTTAATGTAATTCATAATTAGTTATATTTTATTATTATTAACAATATATTATATCTTATTAATATTTGTATTCACAACGTCTGCTATTATTTGTATGTAAGTGTATTTTGATGGGTTTTTCATTCTGTTCTAGAACATGGCACATGGCTGACAAGGACTGAAAGTCATTCTCAATGCACTTGCCCATGTGTATTAAAATATTTAATAACACTTGACTTACTATAAGATTTGTGAGGAAGTACTGTATTTTGAATCATCTCTATTATAACAGCTGATTCACTTGAGTCATCTAATTCTTTTAGCAACTTGACAGATACCTTCAGCTGAGCTATTTTTTAAAGATAGTAAGCATTTTTAATTTATTTGCAAGTAAAAAATTTCTAGCTTGAAAACGATTTCCCTTTTCTATTTCCTCCAATATCAGCCTTGTTTTCACTAAATTATTCTCCAAATATTTACTCATTTTCTCATAAATATCATCTTAAAGATGTTAAGTCCTCAACTTATTGTTCAACTTTATTATGTTTCTCTCTTGTTGGTGGTCTTTGTGATATTTCCTTTTTGAAATGTTAAATCTACTTCATGAATTAGCAAGAGGAGAAAAATTTATTTGCATAACGATGGAATTGAAGCAGAGAGTAGCTGCACTCTGAAGTCAGAGGGATGGAAGGCTCTTTCCTGTTTCATGACTATGTAAAAGAATCGCACATCTTAAGATTGAAATTCATCACCAGTCAGTCAAACTGTTTTGGAAAAACAACTTTTCTTTGGGAGAATTATGCAACATGGTTGAACTTCTCCCAGCCATTCTCCGTAGTGACATGAATGCTATCAACTTTTATCCTATTCTGAGGGGGAAAAAGAAAGAAAAACAAATAAACAAACAAAAAATACTCTTGCAGTCATTGCCACAGCTTTTACATTTAACATCATTCCTGTATTCCAGCATTCTGTTGTTTAATTCAGTCTATCTCACTGACGGTATCATTTAAGGCCAAAATATTTTATCTTCAAAAATATTTTCTCCTGAAAAACTAGTGGGATGAACAGAAGAAAGATGAATGCAGCATTTCAAGTAGTGCATTTGTCATGTATTATTATAAATTAACTCTTATAAATATACTTTTTAATTAATACTTATAACATCCCACCAGAAAGAGTTATTAAGCTGGCATATGGGGAAATGTTACTTCCCCTTATCCAAGCAGCAGGCAAACCACTGAGGCTTGCACACAGCTCAGGGGACAAATTATAACCACCTGCAATGCAACTCTGAGTCTTGTCTCTGGATGTTCATACTGCATGCTGGAAGATACATCAGACTTCGGAGCTTTTCCTGCCATTGCAGCTCAAAGAGGATTTCCACAGACTTCATACAAGTGGCATCATATCTCTGACTTCATATCTGCTCTCCTCTTCAAGACTAGAAGAGCTTATTATTTTCAGAACTGATAGAACAAAACAACTATACATGGAAACTTTTTATATATATATTTGGAGCACCAAGGTAACTTTCTTACAGAACTGTAAATGCTACATATATTTCTATTTTCTGCTTAAATGTGGGAACCGGCTTCAGATCCCAATGAAGTATGGAAAATACTTGTAACAATTCAATAATATTAAATAAGAGAAGGGACAGAAGGAAACATGTGAAAGCAAGGCAAGGTAAAGAGAGGACAGGAGAGGAAAAGGGAAATGGCTTTCTCACTGCTCAGTTACAAATATTACACTAAATCTGTGAATATTCCAAAAGGAAGTTAATGCTGAGAAATCAAACACTATGCATTAAAATTCATTTGCTTAAATAGCCTGTCTTTTCTTACACTTCATAAGAAGAGCTTCATCTTCTTTTGAAAACAAAAAGTAACTGGAAAGCCTTCGAGGATTTATTAATGAAGCACTCTTTCCACTCAAATGCTCTGTTTCACTTTTTTAAAATTTACTATAATGTAAAATGTATATTTGAATGCGTTTTAACAAATTGCAACTAGGAATGACAAGAATTATAAGATCTGCAAATATAAAAGTTTGTTCATTTACTATAGATATTTCTCCTTAGGCCAAAGATGAAGGAGATAATGAATTTGGAAACCCATTTGCCCCTTTCAGTTATCAGCGTCATGATCAAGTAAGGGAAATGTGTATAAGAAAATGCAAAATTTCTTTCTCTTATTTTCTCCTGACTGGGAAGTTATAGACACAACTATTTCCAGAAAGATACACACAAAATGTTAATATCTGACTATGTGATTTCTAGTCTGATTTTTCATCTAAACTCTAGTTGCCTAATTCTGCCACCTTTATTCAGCTTGTGAGATTCTTTTGTAAGAGCAGAGCAAACAAATCTATAGCGTTGACTTTACACCAAAAAAAAGGTTGAAGCTCTGAAATTAGCCTCTAGATTTCCAAGGAACTGAAAAAACAGTGACTAACAGAGACCTGTTCTTTTAATGTGTTTGGAGCAGAGGTAAAATGGGATAGCTGTGTGGAGCTGGAGGGAATGAGGGAGGATGTGTGCTGTGAGCTTTATTTGAGGATGTGAGTTGAATGACTGAAAGTCTCATGAACATTATTAGATATTCTGAAGTGAAGTTTTCCCAGTTCCTTTTGAGAAATATCTCCACTAATAAACTGCAAGGACTGCTCCAAGAGTAATACAGTGGGTGGTGAGTGTCAGCAGTAATTAAGCTTCTGACTCCTACCAACTGCTAAAGATGACAACACCATCCTTGGAGCATTTACTCCTTGAATTGCCTATTTCTTCCACCACTGGTGGAACTGTAATTTAGAAATTTTAAACACTAAATTAGGGCAGAGGAGTCTGAATATGAGATACTAAAATTCTACCAAAAGCATCAAAATCCTCTTCTAATCATGAACTATGTGCCTAACATATCATGAATATTGAGTTTTTCTTTTGGTGTGCTCTGTCCTTTCTTTGTTTGAAGCACATAAGGCTAATAACTTTATCCTTTATCATCAGACTTCCTAGAAACCTCCAGAATTTTGGTGTGCCTCCCACTGCTTTCCACACATTTGTGCTTATCTTTATTTCAGGCAGTAACAAAATGCCTTCACCGGACCTTTGATGAAGCCATGCTGGCCGTTGTCAATCATCTCCTTCTCTTCCTTATGCTTTAACATAACTTCCAGGAGAATGCTCATCCACAACATAATGAGCTCAGGTACTCTATTCCACCTTGAGGGTTCAACTAAGCAGTGAACCTCACTAAAGTTTTGCACAAGCATTACAGATGCCTAAATTATTACAATGCATGGGAAGATTTATGTATGTCTTGCAACACACTCCAAATCCAAAAACAGGATTTCAATGTGGTGTCGGCTTTTCAGAGGTTATGTACTTTCTTTTGTACAACAGAAAATTGCTCACAGGTAAACAGATATCAGTAGTCAAAAGAACACATGAAGATAAGTATATATTAAATCATAAATAAAAAATGTATCACAAACATGAAAAGACCAAGTATGTTTCCTCTAAAATGTGTATTGGGAGTAACACGTTGTCAGTGATCCCATGATTCAGTAACATCACAAGTATCTTAAGCTTAGCATCTCTAAAGCCACCAGCAATTTTTCACACATACACAGTGCCTTACAATTATATTCTATGTTGTTCAAACTGCATAATAGAAGCTTGTTGGAGGTGAATATCAAGTATCATGGGTGCACCAACTCAGGAATCCTGCATGCCATATACATTTAGGATTCAAGAAGATTGAATAGAGCACAAAAGTACTTTACATACATTAGCTTAGAAACTCTAGAACAAACTTCAAGTGTAACATAAAAAGAGACAAGCATCAGCATGAAATTTTGAAAGAAAGCTAGTGTAGGCTTTAAATTTGAAAGCAGAAGGGATATTTTTGAGAGAGAAGTGTAAAGAAGAAAGGATTTAAGAAGGATAAAGTGTGCTCAGCAAATGAAAAGTAGTTCAAGTGAGACTGAAAGTAGAATTTGTTACAGAGACTGTAAGACAAAAGGCAAAGCTATGAACAGGGCAGATAGAGGATTAAATCTGTGCATACATGCATTAATATATATATGTTTCTAAATATAGCTGGACAATTATAAGTTGGTATTATCCGCTGTGTTTGTTTTGTTTCTAGCACTAGCTTTCCCAATAAGGATTTGCCGTTCCCCCTCTCAGACAAGCCACAGGTGCCTTTAAAAACTTGTGTCCTGAATTTTCAGCTCCTCCAAAGTCAGTACAAAATCCACCCATGAGATGTTTCTTTGTCTGTCCTGTTGTCCCTGATACAGTCACACCAAGGTATTTTGCCAAGACAAAAAAAAAGTGAAGAAAACCTTGATAAATTGTCTCCAATTCCTCCCTTCATCTGCTTACATTATGTCTGGGGAAGGAGTTTCCATGGAGGTAAACATTACACTGATGAGGCAGTACAGAAGACACATAGCAATAGTTCAGTAAGAAGACTAAATAATTTGAGAAAGTTCAAGGGAAAAGATAATATATAACTTTTGTTACACAGTTTTTCTTCACAAAATAGTGCACTATGTCATTTGTAACATGAGCTACTAGATGACAATTTACATATTTGGAATTTATAACTGATTTGTAACATTGGCTGTGATGTGTATCAGAGAAAAGTAATCTGAAGATTATTTCTGCTTCTTAAAAATATAACAGTAACACTAATTTCAAAATTGTGATTAAATTTAGCATCAATTTTGACTGAAAACATTCTTTATTAGGTAGAATATTAGGCATGCAGTTCTGTAACATATTTGACTGAAAATGTTCTGCATTTTTATTTGGAATTTTCTCACTCAAAAATTCAGGTGAAATGTTTTCAAATGATAAAAACCATAATTATTTCACTGATGCTGAGTTTCAGAATTTATTTATGATATCTTTTTCTATTTGGCTTACTAATTTGTTTGAGGATAAATTTGGTTCAGTCACTGATTCCTTTTCATTTTAATTATGTGAAGCATTTTTCTACAGCGAAATTGAAACACAGAATCACAGAATCACAGAATAACCAAGGTTGGAAAAGACCTTCAAGATCATCCAGTCCAACCATCCACCTATCACCA
>JAOWBP010050681.1:0-18362 GCA_028571105.1 Tragopan temminckii | reverse complement strand
GGTACTAGCAGTTACTGGCTAAGACTTTAAAGAGGGGGGGGAAAAAAAGACCTGGCATTCATTAATTTCTTCTGTGTTTAGATGCCATTACTCTCAGTTCTGAATGTAGGTGCATGAACAGTTGTACACACCTTGAAACCATTGAAATGGAAGGCCAGAGGTTGTGTGAGTTTAACCTTTCAGTTAGTCTCGTGTGGAAGAAGAGTGATCATCTGTTATAATGAGGAGAAAAAGCATGTTGGAAAATGCTTAAGAACTCAGCATAAAATAACAGCTCATTAACCCAGTGTGTTGTGGTACATAGTGACATAATTCTTAAAGGAGGGAGATTTCTTGAAACTGGTCCATCCATCCATAGTTAAATAATATTAGTATTTCTACTATTAAAAAGTGTTATTTCATATATTTTGATATAGCTTTTGTAGCAGTTCTCAAAATCTTGTTCATTGTGGATGCCAAGGCAAATGATAATGAGGTTTGCTTTTAGTTTTCAGCTTTGCTTCAGATTGTATAAACTGGAGGCATACTCCTGACAAAGTCACTTGGAAAACAGAAACAGACCAACTGTTACGAGTGTTAGTACTTATTCCCAGCCTTGTTTTTGCTTTGGTTGTTTACGGCTTCCGGTCTTCACCTTAAAGCCGTATAATGAAGTTTGGATCTCAGCTGAAGTAGTATTGGAAAAAATAGAGGTTAGATCATGGGAATTAGAGCTTCTGTAACAGTACTGGGAATTGAAGTGTACACTAACACTTGTTTTTATTAATCCTTGGGGAAAAACATGAGTTGGTGATCATAAAAACAACTACATTATTGGACTGGATAAATTCCTGAGGAATAAGAGTTTGCAACAAGAAAACAAGAACATAAAGAACAGTGTAAGAAACTGTACAGATTTCAGAGCTGCCCTCCAGGATAGTGCCGGAAGTTGGTTCTGCTAGTCAGAACTGTGCTATTTCTAATGGAGACCTGTCTGCAGAAAATGTAACGTGGAATGATGTTTTAAGTAGTTATTCATTGTAGATAATACGCATAGGAGCAGGGGTCTATGCTGGCAGTCCTGTGATTGAATATCTATACTTTTATTTTTCTTACAAATAAAATATAACTGGTCTGAGCGCAAGATCGTGTCATTATGCCACGTCTGTCATTTGGAGTGTGAGAGGAATGTACCGTATTACGGTACGTGAAATTTGCTCATATAGCTTGCTTTCTGCTTTCAGGCTGTACACTGAAGACATTAATAAAGTGCTCCTGAAAATTAAAATGGGATTATAATAAAGGTGGTATTTGAAATTCTGCTGAAAGCTGCTCAGAAGATTTGTGATTTTTAACTAGGTAGTTTTAATATAGAAGTGGAACTGGGACAGTTATTTCTCCTAGTATAGGATGATGTACAAAATAAAATTAATGTACAGCAACTATCAATAGCCTGTTAGATTAGACAGTTTCAGAACTGACAGTTTAGAAATGTCCATGACAATTCACAAATTCTTAAATGTTTTTTAATCAATTAAAGATTATAAAATCTGATTTAACCTGTGATGTTTATTCAACTGTAAATGGACATACAGATATCAATGTGCGGGGATAACATTTTCATTATTCGCTGAGTAGGCAACATTTTTTCAGTTTGTGGAGAATTAAAGACAAAACTTCTGAATCTCCTGTCCAATGGATTGTTTACATGGCATAATGAAATGTTGCATTGTGATACCAGATCTGATTATGTGCACTGACATCCTGTACTAATGCTGCAATATTTACACACTGTTTAATATACATTAGTAATCTCTGTTTCCCAGTATTGTTCATTAACATATATGGACTGCACTAGATGCACTAGATGTGTTTTTTCCTTAAGCTAACATTTTTACAATTGTTGTATGCCATTTTACTGCCCTGCCCATGTACTGTGGTTCTCTACAGAATAAAATCATAGTTTCTAGATAACTGTATCTAGAACTGTAGGACATTGAGAAATACTGTGTTATGTGGAACAAGAAAACAAACAAATGTGGACTTCCTTGTTTGTTGGATCTTACCAGAACTTGCCTTTCTGAAGCTGATGGTTTCTTTAGCACCATGTTTGATATTCAAGCTTGTGAGAACCCATGGGCTGGTTTTCTTTGCTTTGACAATCTTTAAATATAATTTCTTCTTTAAATGTAATTTCTCTGAATATTTTGGAACATCAGGAATATTTTTCAGAAGTGGGGAAAAGTATATTATTTAATGCATGCACTATGTCTTTAATACTCTTATATTTTAACAGAATTTAATGTATTTGTGTAAGCTGGCTGTCACATCTACAGGTATCTCTTACCAGGGCATATTCCATTGTTCAACTGGAGTAAAATCTTGCATGATTCAGTTCCTATTCTTACACACACCTGATGAGGTCTGCTCAGCTACAATTTAACCAGGAAAAATATTAGGTATAATTATTGGAAGATCACTTCTGTTCGTTTTCATCTATAATAGCTCTGTTGGGGTAAGAAAAGTGACTAATCAAAGTAAAAGGCTGCTTAAGAATGAAGCAATATAAAGCTCATCAACAACAGAATTCAATGATAGACCCCGAGGCAATTTCCAAGCTATTATAACTGCCTGTGGTGACTGCCAAGCTGCAGTAGCTAGAAAAATAACTTTCACAGTTTGATGTGAAGTCCTTTGTTTTTCTGGCATCTCTTCTTACTAAAAGGAGATATTGCGTAGCTAATGAAGTGCAGTAAGTAGTATAGTTACTGTGAAATTTTAACTAAATATATATACTCTGACAATCCTGTAATAATGTTTCTATCGTGTTTATTCCTTTATACTAGTTTTTGATATTCTTGAATTTCAAGAAGTGATAGACTGAGGTAAAGAAAGCTAGTCTGAGAAAAGCGTTTACTGCATATCAGCATTTTATTATGATTGGAAATATTTGCAAATATAAAAAAACATAAAATAAAAAGATAACTGATGCGATACCCTGAGACTGTAAAATGGTGATGTTTAAGACAGAAATAACACTTCCATTTATTATGAAGTAAGCAGTTCCGTTTTCTTTTATGCTATGAAGCAAACCAATTTTTTCTTAAAAAACAACCCTTTTCTTAACACAACTAAGTGTTATTAAGGATATATAAGCTCTAAGTTTAGAATAATTGGTTTTTCAAAAATTTAATAGTACATAAAGATGGTAATGAAAATTGGAGTATATTGTACGAAATGTGATGCACTTACAAAATGAAATAAAATCTTAGTTTTGCCATTTAATTAATGAAAGACTTTTAATCTAATTTTGAAAAGATATTACAAGTGAGTTCGTATAACATTTTGTTGCACAAGAGCTCTTTCCAAAGTTTGGCCTTTTACCTCATTCCTCCATTGATATGGTGGCAGAATGCTGTCTGATTTTAAGCACAGCAGAAGGTGGCCCAAATGATTTTGTCTTGAACTGTGCGGCATAAACAATGGCTAAAATGAGAGAACTACATTTAACAGTGTAATTTGGTGACATCAACCTGCGAATATTTTGCCTGGTAGGATAACATCAAGCCTTTCTGTGGGGTGCTTATAGGTAGAGGGCTCTAAACAACTAATAATGCCTGTCAAGGTCACAAAGCTAATGAGGATATCAGTTCAAAATGCAAACCAATGTGATGCACAGCTGAGTAACAGAAACATGTTTGGCATTTACTTTAACTTTTTGTACCTGAAATGAAAGCAGTTTTTTCTAAAGCAGGTTCAATATAAATTGAAGTTTCACATCAGTTGAAGTGCTGGTTTTAACATAAGCTTCATGAATGTTTTTATTCAAAATACTGTGCAAATTGACTGGAGCAAGTATGTTCATAGAATCATAGAGTCCTTAGAGTTGGAAGGGACCTCTAAAGGCCATCTAGTCCAACTCCCCTGCAATGAACAGGGACACCACAGGTAGATCAGGTTGCCCAGGGCCTTATCCAGCATCGCCTTGAAAGTCTCCACGGACAAGGCATCAAACACAACACTAGGCAACCTGTTCCAGTGCTTCACCACCCTCACTGTAAAGGATTTTTTCCTTATATCTAATGTAAATCTACCCTCTTTGTGCTCGAAGCTATTTCCCTTTGTTCTATCACCACAAACCCTGCTGAGGAGTCTGTACCCTTCTTTCCTACAGCTCCCCTTTAGATACTGAAAGGCCGCTATCAGGTCACCTAACAGCCTTCTCTTCTCCAGGCTGAACAGCCACTGCTCTCTCAGCCTGTCCTCATTCCATTCCATGGATCGTTTTTGTGGCCCTTCTCTGGACACACTCCAACAGCTCTGTGTCTCTGTGTCTTCTGTACTGAGGATTCCACATCTGGATGCAAATTATAAAGAACCAGTTCAGAGTGCTACATTTTTGAAGTGAAATACTAAGTTCCAAAGCAAATCTGGTAGGTCAGGTGTTCTTATTACTGTGTTCCCATGTGATCAAGGGACTTGGACCTCTGCTTGCCACTTGGTGAACATATGTCCTAAAAGATTCTCTATATTTTCAGCCGTCAGTTCGAGGAGCAATTTTTTTGAGCATACTTAATATTTTCTCTTTTCTAAATATAAAAGTGTGTATGAAAGGACTAGTATTTGGTATAGTAATAAAACGTCTTCTTTACCAGCTCTGACAGACTGGTGGGTAGACTTTTCTTTCAGTACACACACTGAAAGGTAAATTCTGTGAGTATGGATACTGAAGATTGCACAGTGATTGCCTCTGGACTTCATAATCCACCTTGATTGTATGGTCCTTTCAGATTAGAATGGTATCAGTTAATGGATCATTAGATTACTAGCTTAAACAAATCCCATCAATGCATTCTCTGTTCCTTTATGTACTCGTACCTTCATACTCTTTGGGGTGGGTAGCTTCCTCAGTGGTACATACAGCAGTACTAGTTGTGTGAAGAACCTGCTGATGAGTCACCGAACTCTTTCTCTTTTAAAGAGTTCTAGAAATTGCTTATAACTCAAAGGTAAAAGCAAGTGCTGTGTTTAGAATTTGGCACAGTGAGAGGGAATTTAATGGTATTTGAGAAATTCTTTTGAAGATCTGTAGTGGAAACCAACAGCTTTCTTGTGGGCTGCTCGTTTTCTAAATATAAAAAACTACAGGATTGTTTCTGCTTGTATAGCATGATAATTTGAAGACATTCTTTTATCACCCTGTTGAGGTTTCATCTAATTCACTTGGGTTACCAGCCTGTAGTATCCAAAATCAGCTGCATCTGAAGGCAGTGTTCCTGTCTAAATCAGAGAAAAGATGAAACAAAGAATTTGTTGTTGTTTGATACAGTCATCTTTTCTGTAATAAACACAAATTACTTTGAGACTTTGCACAGAAGAATATATGAAGCTAAGCAGTGATCTGCTGTTTTCCATTATTTCCAGTTCTTGATTATCTCTCTGAAAAACTCTGCAACACAAAGGAAGTACAATACACCAATCTTATGTGCCAGTAAAAGCGGTGGTTGCAAGTCACAGCCAATAATTTTGTAACAATATTGACTCATGTCAAGCAATTTGATCTGAAACTTTTCAATATGTGAGCTAACAGCCCTCATGTTTATGCAGTATAATTTGGCTTGAATGTCCATGAATGCAGAACTCTATATATTCTTTCAGTATCTGCTTTTCTTTTCATATCAGCTGAGTTCTGCTTTCAATTTAGAGAAAATTGAGACTGTGGCTTTTTCTTCATTCTAATATTTAAAATATCTTTTTACATTAAATATCATGCACCTCCGGAAGCCTACATGAAGGTAGTCCCTGTATTTCCTGGGCACAGTGACAGCAATTTTATCTGGATTTGGTAGAGCAGTAGAAGTTTAGAACAGTGTTCTTGCATGCAGTGTCCAGCAATACTAATTTTAGCAGTCCATTTTAAAATGCCATCTCTTCTTTAGAGGAGTAGCTACCACTTTTGACTTCCCTTCAGTTTCTCTCAGGTCACTTGACAGTTTTACTGTGGCAACATCTGTACCTACTTCTATAACCTGTCACTTTTATACCTACTTTTTTGACTCCTCTCTGAAGGCTTTAGCATAGAAAAATACTAATAAAGTACTCAGAATCTCCTGTTGTTTCAATATGCATAATGCATTACTTATGAGATTATGCAAGATTCTCACCCTGTGAAATCTCTTACATTAGTTTGTGTTCTTCTGTTAGTGATATGAACATTAGTGAATATGAACGTTGAAGTATGGCAATACATTCTAGAAAAATAATTATAATGCTACAGTTGTTATTGTCAGAAGGGGAGAGTAGGCTGAGGAATAGCAATATACCTAATCAAGCATCTGCCTTTCAAAAAAAAAAAACCACCTGAATTCTTTCTGAACTCTTTGAAGTTGTGGCTGAATGTAAGGTGGTATCTTTGATTTTGCTGTATTTTTGCATTGCGGATTGCTCTCACTTGCTACTCCTGCTAATGTGGCATATTTCTGGGTCTTTGTTGCTAGCTGTGGGACTGAGTGAACAGGCAATAGCATCTGACATGTAACTCTGTCATCTCATTCTACACGGGTGAAGAGACTTAACTACATTAAGAAGAAATGGTTTAACCAAAGACTAAATGTAACCCTTTATATAAAACAGCAATTGAGGGTTTGCTGTGTTGGATGTGCTTGCTATTTAAGAGTCTTGGTTCCACAGTTTTCATCTTCTAACTCCAGCCTTAACAAATGAATTTGCAGATCTGAATTTTTCGAATAAAATAAGACAGTGTACTCCATAAGTTTTTATTGTTCAAACAAAGGATAATTCAGTATCTTGAAAGAAATGTACATCAGCTTGCTTTAAAACAAAACAAAAATAATAGCTGATAGCAACTTTGATTTGCAGAAAAGAAAAAACAGGAGTTGTTATGACTGGAATAAAGAACGCTTTAAACTCCTTCAAAAAGTACTCAGCGTGAAGTGGGAGGCTCATGACCAATTCATCTATATTATTAGGAAAATGGTTCATTAGCCTGCCAGTGGGAGTTGTATCTAAGAAACCTGTTGGACTCTGAGATCTGTGGATAAAGGAAAGAGCGGAATCACAAGTCTTTGCCTTTTATTGTAGTTAGAATTTATGTAGTAATGCAGACAATAGCTTTAATCTTGGCCAAGATTAAAATTACAGGAACGGCAAACAATTTTATTATAGCTTTTACAACATCAGCAGTAGTAAAGCAGCTTTTGAAAGTTGAGTAGTGATCTTGAAAGTAAAATGAATGTCTTTAAGTCTTTGTTGTTTTCCTTAAGTAAAACAAAATAAATGCATGAGGGTCAGAATATCAAGAATTTGATGACTTCATAGTAAAATTGTACTAGCTCTACTCAACTGTGACTTGTACGCGAATAGTAGCAGCTGAAGCTACAGCAAATTAAAGCTGCTGTTACAAATGTAGGCTGCACAGAGTGATAGTTACTGTTTACAGAGACCTTTTTGCTTCAGGAAGTTTAGATTCTTTATGAAGATTAACTGATTTAAATCTTTTTAGAGATAATGCTTTCTATCTGATCTTTCATTATTTTAGAAAAAGTCTTACATTCATATAAGTTTCAAGTATCTATAATGTACATGTCTGTAACTGTCTACACTTCTAGAAAACTGTTCTTGTAACATACTTCAGGCATTTTATCTCCAGATGGGATGAATCTCACTTACGACTTTTGTTTTTCTTCAGAAACTGTTCAGGAAGTCTTGCTAAACTAGTATTAAATAAATATTCTCTACTAAACATAAATTTTAAAAGTAGTTGCTTTAATTTATAAAATACATTGTTGTGTAGTATAGAAACATCCCTTAATGTTGTTAACATAAAAATTAAGCCTTTGATGATGCTTAATGTGATCACAGTCACCATGCTGATTCTATGGACTGATCGATATAAGTATGTTGTAGGTTACCTGAGTACTTTATCACACGTTTTATTACTCAAATGCTGTTTTTCCTTTTTTTTTTTTTTTAAAGAATTTTTAAAGGCATGACCTGAATCTATTATCTTCACTTATATGGTAAATAGGAAAGGAAGATGACATGACCCCTGAAATGGAATAAAATTACAATGCTTTCTTTTAAAATAAATAACACGAATTTAGAGTCTGAAGAAAAATGGTTTGTTTAAAGCAGCTTTAGGAAGTCTCATGCATAGTATATCGTTATTCCACTTCATGTAGAAAAAAGCCTTTGAGGGTTGCATCTATAGGATTTATACAGAGATCTTTACTTGTATAGCTGCTACATTTTCTGTATTGAACTACAGCTTTTTTGCATTTTTGTTGATTTGGGTTAAGTGTTTTATATAAAGGTTTACCATGCTTAGTTTCACCATCTAAAAAACACATTTTAAGCTAAATTTTACTTCTGACTTCTTTCAATACTTCACTTTCCATTTGATAAGACTAAGCGTATTTTAGCACAAGAACCAGAGAAAAGAACTTGTGTTATTTCATAGGAGCATTTGTCAAATGTACTTACCGATTTGTAGAACCCTTGCCATAAGACAGCTCTTAGCAAATACTACTTCCAGCTTTATAATAGCTACTGAATGACCAAAAAATTGTTTAAATCATATGCACTTAGTAAGAATGATGGATACATTTAGGTCTGCATACAGACTATTTGATTTTTTTTCCTTCCTCATCCTTAACAAAACAAAAAGTCAATACAAAGAAATGCACAGCCCAAGTTTTGTTCTTTGTTGAAGTAGTTAAACTCAATTTTTCCCTTTGTGTTTCTGAATTGAACTAGAGGGTAGAATTTTTCAAAGCGTGATTGATTGTGCTTTTATAATGAAATTATAAGCTGTCTCACTTGAATAGTTTTACTTCTACAGAATCACCAGGGTTGGAAAAGACCTCCAAGATCATTTGGTCCACCTACCACTAATATTCCCCACTAAACCACGTCCCTTAGTACAACTTCTGATCATTCCCTGAACATCTCCAGGGATTGTGACTTCACCAATTCCCTGGGCAGCCTGTTCCAGCACCTGGTCACTCCTTCAGAAAAGAAATTTTTCCTAATAGCCAACCTGAACCTTCCTTGGTGCAACTTGAGGCAATTCCCACTAGTCCCTATAGTCCTACTATATTCCCTTGTGGAGTGCCCTTAATCTACAGTCTTTCAGTGGTGATATTATCTCCACTGATTCCTTAATAAAAATCTTGCAAAAGAATTAACTGTGGAGACTGAGTAGTACTGTTTGAATGATTGTTGACATTAATATTCTGCTCTGTGGCCGATGTCTTACAGTCATCCCCAAAATACATATTTGGTGTTTTCATGACTTTATACAGATAGGCTTGTAGGTTTTTTGCTACTGAAGGACAACATGTGCAGTAGATGATCACATGCATTCTTAGGAGAGAGTGCTTAACCTTAAAAGACTGTGTATGCATGAAGGGTACTGTTTTTTATCTGCAACCCTGCACTGTGGAAGTAAGCACTGCTGTTTAAGGGCAACCAGAAATGATAAGGTGGTCAGCTGAAATACAAAGGAAACGATTAGTTAAGATAAATCCTCCATCAGTGTTAAATCCACCAAGTTATGCATGTGTTATTCTTTCTATTGTTCTATGTTGTGCTTGTTTCTAACTACTAAATCATACAAGATCAATAGAGTAGCTAGCAGCTTATTCTTTTAGGATCCTCCTGTGTTGCGTATGCTGCCTTTTTTGTATCTCTCTAATCTTACTATCGCATTAGTTGAGTCTTTGATGCATTAGCATTTACTCTAGGATATGTTCCTGTTTTTGATTAGCGTAGGACTTTTTGATTAGTATAGAACAGTCTTTTCTAGCTTATCTTTCTAGTCAGCATATGTTGATTTGTGTACCACATGCTGGCAGTTTGCTTTTATAAAGCTATAAAGAAAAACCTTGGAAAAATAAAACAGAATGTAAATATGGAAGGAGAAGAGTAATGAGGGAGCAGAAAGAGAATATTTCTCTTCCAGAGTTGTAAGAAGGTAAGTGTGAGAAATTCCATCCGTAACTCTGAACTAAAACATCTATGCTTCAGCTGTGTACTCGGGGAAAAAAAAGGTTGTGATTTAGTGGGTTGGAGGAGCCTAAAGCACAGTAAATAGCTCATTGTTATGGAAGTGTTTACTTGAGCATAAACCTGTTTCTACTGGTCCATTGAAGCTGTAGAAATTCAGAAATCTGGGATTGTGTATAAGGCAAATTAAAATAGCTGTCAGTGAGGATGAGTTTAAGCCTGTGAAGAGCTTAAATCAGTCTTTGCTAAATCTGAAATGAAGTTGTAGATATCAGCTGTTTAACTACCATGTATGCATTAAGAAATTAATATCTAAGCTTCAAAGGGAAGTCTAGAGGTGAAAAGTTAAGAAACTTCTGCGTAGTTGTGTCCTACTGACACCTATCTCTTCAGCTAAGTAAGAGAGGAAGACCTTAGACAAAGTAAGGTAGGTGTGTGGATAACTCATCTATTATAAGCTGACCTAGAGGTGAGGTGATCTCACTTCTGATGTTTGAAAGTGGGTCATTTTCATTCCACTACATTTTTGAAAGAGGAAGATGAAATCCTAAGGGGAAAAAAAGCCTGTGTAACAAGGTGCTATCTTGATACATGATTGCATCAGCTTTGTGACTGATCGCATTAGCATTTACTCTGATTATTAGAACTGCTATGTAATTTGAAATGCATACCTTTCTAGTAGCTGAATTAACTTAATCAGCTGTAGTATAATTTTCTACTGTAAAATTTTTCATCTGCATTTTGAATCCCTAAATGCAGATCAAGGATTAGTCACTTAAAGGCAGTCACATACTTCCTTTAAGACACTTGAAAATGTTTGCCCTTACACTCGTCAGAATCTTACAGGATCAGGAGAGAAAAAAGACAATTTTACAGTTGATTTATCTTTTGGAAATAACTGACTTAAGCATTCAGTGAGAGATGCTTAGCATAAAATAGCGTAGCTATGCATTCACTTCAGTTTACTACAGCTGAGACACTGGCCCTTGTTGTTGGACTCTAAATGGCTGACAGGGACCACACAAAACCCATGGGTACTGGAATAGTAGAAGAGAATACCATCTGTCTCCTGGGTCTGCTGTAGAGCACTGCTTGCTGTAAAAGCTGAGTGAACCTCTGCATATTTCATGATTTAATTTTACCATCTTAGCTAATGTATGAGAGTATGTGATGTAACGTTACTCACAAGAGTACAAGAAAATATTAAAAGATGGTAAAAATTGCATCTCTTCATATGTAGCATTACCTTGAAAAGACATCGATACTTCATGGCTTATTTGAGAGTCTTAGAGGCCAACTCACCAGTATTAAGAAAATGTGTCACCAAGTTGACATTCACTTAGAATACACGTGTGCATGCACAGAGTTTAAATTTTAAAAGTAGTTCATTGAAAACTTTTGAAGTTTAAATAGTACAACTATATCAATCATTCTGAAGTCTGTTTATCTGTGTGGACTTCTTTGCTAAACACTTCTAAATGTATTTTTTTTAATTTATTATTTGAAAGCAAGATCTCTAGCTTCTTAAGAGCTAGTTGTTATTATGGAGATTATTACAAAACAAAAACAGAGAAAATGCACTTACATAAGCTTCTGTTGTTCTTTTCACTGAGGAAGGTAGGATAGCAATTGAAAATTAGCAGTAGGTTAAGCATGGAAATTGTGCTAAATAAATACCCTAGAAATATAAAAGGAGAAAAGAATTCAGGGTTTAAAAAAAAAAAAAAAAAGAAAGTAGTATTTGTTTTAAAATATAGTAGAGGAGAAGTGCATACAATTAATGTGTGTCTTTTTAAAGAAATGTGACCTCTGTGGTTAAAGCCAATGTAACCATTTAATTTTTCAAGGCCCTTATGAATATCTGAATAGCAGCAGTTTCTTCACTGAGACTTCTGGTACATTACTTTGTGATCATTAGGATTCCCTGAGGCAAATTCTTTCTGCAAGTAATGTGGCTGAAATTAGATGAAGAAAGCACTTGTTCTTTTAACCATGAGTCCTCTTGCCAGCCAATTCTCTACCATTTTATTATATTACTTGTTAAGCTATCTCTTTTTGTTTTTTAATCTTGCTTGCTACTTGTTTAATGTTCTATCAGAAGCCCGACAAAAATACAAGTAAATCATGTGCAATTCCCTGTTTTGCTCAGTATTTCCTGCAATTCCTTTAAATAAACTTGTCAGGTTTCTTGCTAGTGAACCAGTATCAGCGAGCATCTAACTCTTTTCAGCTTCAAAGCGAGACTGTGCTTAATCCCTCTTAAAAATGAATTAGGTGTTTCTCTAGGACAGGAATCAGATTTAGTGGTTCATAATTGATAGCTGCAAATTTCCTCTGGTCAGATGAACCTTGTAAATTAGTATTACAAGATGAATGATTTCAAGCATCCACTTAGATGTTATTAAAAATTTTAAGAAAAAAAATGTTTGTCTTCATATAGAAATTGCTGCAATTAGTAATCACCTTTGTTTATCAGCTTCATATTTATCTTGAAGTATTTAATAGTAATCATTCTTGCTTCGGGGTCCCATGCAAGCTGCTCAGGGTAGTAGTTAAGCTGTGGCTATTTGGGAACTATCATTTAGTACAAATAGTGGAAAAAGAGAAAAAAGAACAACAAAAACCACCTAAATTTAAAGGGATTTATTAAAACCAAAACCAAAGCCTCCCTGGGGGACTAGGAAGAAAACCAACAGGTGTCTCTTCGGAGGTGGAAAATAAAAATTAAAAATGAACAGTCCCGATACAACTGATGCAGTTAGTTTCAGGACAGTAACCGGTACTACACACAATAATTGTCAGAGCAACATTTACACTCTGTAAATATCCTGTGATTTCCAAATGGTTTTTTTCTATGCTTTGTATACTTGCAAAATACAAAAAAATACAGTTAAAGATCTTAGAAAAACTTTTTAAAAGCATTACAAAAGAGAAGTTGTTAAGTATTGATCATTCTGTTTGGCAAATGTCCTTTACTGATTTTCCTTCATGAAGTTGTGATTATTAGCATGTTTTGCATGCATGAATTGAACTTCTGTTTTGTGTACTGTTAACTGCATATTTTGTATACCAAACAACAGAAAATAAGTAACCCATTTGCGTCTTGTATTTTAAATTAAAGAAGACACTAATAAAATATTTTAAACAAATACATACACTGCAAGACAAACTTTCTGAAAACTTATTTTCACTCTTTTCATGATGCTTGACATTATTTTACAATGTTAGAACTGCATTTTACGTGAAATTCTATGTAATTTCTATCTCAAAATTGTCAGAAATACAGTGCGCGGGTTTTCTTCCTATTAAACATTAGTTTGCCTTAATGATCAGGATACAGATTTACCAGACTAATAATTTGGCTTGGTTCATCATGTTTTAACGGTTGTTATTTCTTTTGCAAGTTTTCTTAGTCTGAGATGGGTGTGTGCTTGCTCAATCTACAAATTTCCCTTTTTTTGTTGTGTTCAGTATCCTTTCATCTTTATTCAATTCTGAATGTCTCTATTTTTGTCATTTTTAACAAAGCACGTGTGTATGACTACTCTGCTCTCTGTGTACATACTAATTTCTCTTTACCAATTTAGTAGGTGATTTGGGAGAAATAGCATCAAAAGCTATTTGGAGAGTAAGGAAATAATTTATGAGATTAAGTGAGTTAATTATGCATGGCTGAGTTAAAGAACACCTGTGTGGTTCAAGAAGATTGGCAGATATTTAACAGATAAAAACAGCAAGGAGAGGGTAAGTGGGATTGTTCAAGGACTGCCGATCATCTGACTAGAATAGGGAAATGAGGCTTGTTTAAAAAAAAAAAAAAAAAAAAGAGAGAGAAAAAAAACCAACTCCATTGTTTCAGAAAACTACAATGATGTATACTCTTTCTGAGAGCCTCCTGGTGTTGGACAACCACAGTTTTAAAGTATGCTACTTCAAAATTACAATTTTTTATTTGATTATTGTTGCTGAAGATATTTCCCAAGAGTGCTTTATCATCCATTTAATCTGTGTTAAAATCTTAGCATTTGCACCCATTTAACTTACTGAAGTTGCTGCTAGTAAAAAATAGCAGAGTTTAGCCATCTTAGTCTGCAATGAATTTGTTAAAATGATTTAAAATTATTTCCACAATACTGAAATATCTGACCAAGAATGAACAACAGTGGAGATAATTTTGTTATAGAAATTATATAATATATATATTATATGCTATAAACTGTGCAATGCTTTAAGTGATATTTCTCTTCTGCTGTTCATATTTTCAAGCACATGCACATCTGTATTCATTACTGGGTATTCATTTATTCCTGTGACTTCTATTACATTTCTGTACTTAAAACAGTATTCTGTCAGTCATTAAGAATGTTAATTGAGGTTGCCTTTCTGTATCTGTCATTGTCTTCTAACAGGTGAATATGGAAAAAAAATCAAAACCAAACGACCCTCCATGTTAACTGCTTGATTAGATATGAAACAGGTTTGCATTCAAATACAGAAAAATTAGAGCTCCTGAAAATATGAAGCAGTTCTTTCCACGTGAAAGTCTTTATTTCTTTAGGGTTTTATAGTGTAAGATTTTATTACAATGGAATTGGAAATCTTCATCACAGAAATTATAGGTAATGTATTCTGCCTTCAGAAATTTCAGCAATAACGCAATTACTATGCCTTCCCTGAGAGCAAAACTTAACTGATTTCTTAGGTTCAGTATTTAAAGGTGATTTCAAGACGAGTTGCTTTGAAGATCCTCAGTGACAGTCCACATGTCCACATAAAATAATTGCTTATTATATGAGCAGTGCTTACTCTTGCATTGCTATGAAGACTCCTGTCTGGTGTTAAGCTCAGGCAATGCAGAGATGAAAATTAGAATGTACACATTACCTGTGGAGGTTAAAAAAAAAAAAGAAAAAAAAAAAGGTTAATATGTCCTGTTAATATGTGAGATGCTTATGTAGGAAATGCTTGAGTAATAAAATTTATTGCCTTACTCTGTCAGTTCATGTGAAGGCATCTTTAGGAGCAATACACTGGGCACAGTTTCATAGAGCAGAGCTCATGGAAGGAATTCTTTATGCAAAATGATTCCTCTAGGAAATTATTAAAATGAATCATTAATTGAGAATTTGTTTCACAAAGACAGACTGTCTTAATTTTTGAGCTAAATGTAGACCACAGTGGAATAGGATGAAAACATGGTGTTTTTTTTTCTTCAATCTCTGGAGTGAAATCATAGAGTGATAATATTAAGTTGAAATGAATGTCAATTTCCAGCACTAGAAACCAAAGTTTCTTCAGGTTAATACCAAATGTAAAACTCATTTCCTTTCACAAAGCTTTGCAGTACTTTGGACTTGATGCTATAATATTCTCTGCATTCATCCCTACTCCATAAACATGAATTTTGGGTTATAAATATATTTTACTGTCATCTTCAATGTTCATGCCAATCAGGAAAAGGACTTCTGGATTGGATTCAACTTATACAAAAGCAATTTAAGGCTTCTGCTTGTTTTTGATTAGGGCCACATGCTAGTTTGGCTGAAGGCACATGCAAATTGCTGAATTTTGAGAATGATTCTTCACAGCCTTTTTCATTTTATGGGTAGAGACTAGAGATTGTTCCACAACACTGGAAAAAGAGATGAGGCAAACCTTTTTTATTTTTGCTTTTATATTTATTTTGCTGTTTTTCTGTATATGCAGAATTCCTACTTGTCTTTTTATGATTTTCCTCTCCTCCCACCATTTTTATTTTATTATTCTGTCAATCTTGTGCTGAATAAGATGATGTTAACAGTACAAACTTCTTTGCTGCTAATCTCTATAAATTCAAGCTTGCATGCATCTCCAATCATGAGTAACTCCAGAAGATCACAAAAATAGGAATCTTGCAGTAATAATTGGCTAGAACTGAAGTAGTAGTGCCGTTTTGTCTATGCTGTTATAATATCATAATGGTGGTAGGCCATCCAGTAATGCTGCATATATATCCTTCATTAAGGGTATAAGCCGAAGGTATGTAGCAGATGAGAACAAACATATTTGCTATGTTTGTTTTATAGTTGTCAGATTGATCTTATAAATTTTAACTATAGGAGAATTGTGTTCTGAAGTGTATAAAGATCTTTTGATGCTTAAAGACCATCATACATTTCTTAGGAGTGTGACAGACAACCTGAATACACCACTTAGTAATTAATGGTAAGGCTATGTTCACGGGCTAAGAACTTCTTTCCATCACTGCATGCTGTCTGCTCTGCTTCTGTGAGCTGAAGAAGCTTCTGCTTGTTGAAGTCAACTGGCATTTGCTAGAAATAACCAGCATCCTTCTCATACTGCCAAAGGGCATGCAGAGAGCATCAGTGTGTGTATGTTCATGTTACCTTTCAACATTGCTGAGATGTCATATCCTAAGAGTTTAACTCAGCTGTGGTATGTGGTTATGTTGACAATGCTTTGACCCTGTTAAAAGAATGAAAAGTAAGCAGGACGCAATATTTTATAATGATACAGCTGAAGAAATTGTAGTTGTTCTGTATGCTTCTTTTTATTTTTCAAATACAAACAGATTTGACTTTGTTTTGGATGGAAATCAGTTTTTAAATTCTGTTCCTATTTCTGAAGGTTTTATTTAATTGTCCATCTGCCTCTTGTCATACTGGATTAATTAGTATGCTGGCATTCAATTTCCAGAGTTTCTTACCAGATTTTCCTTGGAACAAAAAATTTAGAAGGTGCAAAATTAATTTTAACAATTTTAAAGGAACTATTTAAGCCTGGTGGCAAACCTCCTGAGAGTTTTCCAGTTGTGAAGAGATGTTATTAACAGGGATTTAGTGAGAAATGTTCCAACTGTGTATGTTAATGTGCATATATTTATAGGTGTGTATCTTAACTAGCGGAGACTTAGGAATCCCACTGATGTGAGCATGTACAGGACCAATAAATCAGACTAGTTTCAACCTTCCAGTCAATATTTTACTCCATTGATATTTGTCAGAACACGTTGGTGGTGTTTAGTCCTTAATCACAGGCAGTGTACATTCAAAATATTACTTCTGTTACTCTTTAACAATCTTGTAAACTAGCTGAATGTAAAAAGAAAAATGAACAACAACAAAAACCAACCAACCAACCATGGCCCTGACTGTTTATGGTTAGTACTGATTGCAGAGTTCAAGATAATCAGAATTAGAAACTCTTCAACAAAGAGAGCTGGAAGTGAAGGGGATGTTACTTTCCCCATCCCTCCTCTGATCTTAGTGTTTCATGCTTCTCACCCCAGTCTAAAGATTCTGGGTGATCTCATGTGCTTCTGTCATGTCATTGTTTTGTTTCTTTTTTTGGGGAGGAGAGGTTGGAGGGGAGAAGGAGGACTTGTAGTCTTTTGGCCAGGCGTCTTTCTAGCTAATTATTCTCTTATTCCTCTGGTCTTGTCAGACACTGCGTTTTCTGCAGGATAATTTTGATTTTACAGGCCGTCTTTTCTGCCCGCTTACTTGCTTTGTCCTTCATGTAGATCTTGTTGCTTGAAGATATTTTTCTCTGCCCTATTTGTGCAACTGTATTACAAAACTCTTTGACTTTGTGATATGCATATGAATATAAGAAGATATGCTTAGCTGTGTTACAAAGTGCTTTTGTTATGTTTTGTTTTTTGGGGATTTTATGGGGATCGATGCTCCTAAATGCTTTCTACATTGTCAGTGGTTTGGCTGTTGTATGGTGCCCTGATGTCTAAGTTTAAAATACAAAAAATACAGCTGAAGTGGGTGTGTGTGTATATATATATGTATGCACGTGGAAAATTAATATTTTAAAATGCATACCTGCATACACAGACATATATTTACAAATACCCCAGAAATGCTGTTGTTTCCTACTTGTTTTGTAGTGTTTCTCTGTCACTATAATTCCCTTGTATCAAGTTCTGTATCTTTTCTTTTCCCTCCTTGGAGTTTTTATCATCTGCATATTTGATCAAGGTGCAGCTCTTTCCAATCTCCATAAATATTAATTATGTTAATTAAATATTAAGTGAATATAAATCATAATTAAAATTAAATGATTAAATATTTAGAGATCTATTGTTGCTGACTGTGAGACTAGATACCAGAAATTCTCTTGTAGTTAATGGTGTACCATTTATAATTGTTATGCTAATGAACGAGCAGCCAATTACTTGATTCAGACACGTGTATTCATGTTGAAGTCACATCGTTCATTTTTCTTAAAATATAGTTGTGGGCCTTCATTAAAGTTCATTTGTTTATGTTTTATGATTAAAAACTTTTGCATACAGAATTTTGAATTACCTTCAAAATTATAATTTACTTGCAATAACAGCAATTATA
>JAOWBP010050680.1:0-18371 GCA_028571105.1 Tragopan temminckii | reverse complement strand
AAAAACTTTTTCTCTCAGAGAGTGGTCAGGCACTGGAATGGCCTGCCCAGGGAGGTGGTGGAGTCGCCGTCCCTGGCCATGTTCGAGAGGTGCCTGGATAAGGAGCTGCGAGATATGGTTTAGTAGCTTGTGGTAGTAATGGTGAAGAGAAGACGGTTGGACTAGATGATCTTATATGTCGTTTCCAACCTTGTGGTTCTATGATTCTATGATTCTGTGATTCTATGGATTTTGCTGCTGTGTGTGCTGGTTATTTTAGTGTTTGGCTGCAAAAATCCCAGGATGGAGGCTACAACGTGGATGCATCTCCCAGGAAGCTTGAGCCTTTAAAGATAACCACATCACTTTGAAATTTAGTGGGGGTGAAAAATCACAAGGAAGTGTGAAAAGGGATCATGTATACTATAACATGATCAAATAACTGTTCTTTAAACATTAGAACTGCAGGGGGAAAAAAAAAGACTTAGTATAACTGAAACTTTCCAGGCAATGGCAAGGTTTGGTTCAAACATTCTACTCACACCACCTCACAGAAATAATCCTTCAGATGAACCACAGTGAACAGCCAAGGACTCACAAAAGAGTCACTTGGAGATCTTCCTAAGCCCCAAGTTTAGGCCAAGTCATGGAAGCAAAACCTGTCTTGGCAGTGATTTGGTCCATGGAGACTCATCAGCATCTCTGTGGGCACTCCCCTTTTTCTAAAACAAGAAACATTGCATATAAGTACCAAGAAAAACTTGCTGTTTCTCATCTTACTGCTGAGGTTGGAAGGCTTTTCTCCTCAGGGAATCAGGAACCAGAACCATCCACAAGATCACATTTTGCTTTGATATCCACCATTAGCATTTCAGGGATTGTGGTTCCTATTTAGTTTATTCATGTGCTTTCCTTCTCACACAGGGTCTTCTTTTATGCTTTTACTTAGAAAACAGCTCAAGGAATCCTTAGTGGTCATGAATTCAATCTTTTTCTCAGTAATGAAAACTACTTATATTTTATTTCACCAGAAAATGAAAGTCTCAAGGACCTTCATATGTCCTCTGTCCAGGGGGAATGGTTCTCCCTATGGCGTATCAGTCAAACCCATGTGAATGTCCAGGGCAACTCTTGCTCTTGCCACTTGTGTTTAAACAACTGATTCTCATTCCTGGTGTCTCCTTTAGGGCAGGATGGATCTCTCTGTATGCACCATCGGCTCCATGGTTAGACTGATTACAAAGGGAGTTTGGACAACCAGCACTAAAACCTGCACATAGGTACATTGGTGTTGGCACCTTTCACTGATGTGAACCAGAAGTAATTACAATCCATTCCTGCACCGTGTTCCTTTGTATCCAGCAACCTGGAAAGATAGAACTAATAGAAACAGGACTCAACTGATCTGACATTAGCATAGAATAAAAAACTTTCACCAAGTCTGACCTATTAACCCTAATCTCATAATTACTCCACTATTGATCAGGAAGCGTGCACTAATTAGCAGGGCATTCTAACAGAAACACACTATGAGCTGAATTACCAGCTCCTCCTAACTGTCCTTTTTGAGGTTGGAAGTTATCATCTCCCTCTCCTTTTGGGTGGAAATAGTGCACAATTACATGAGAAAATGAGTCTCATTTTTGTCTTGCACCAGTTGCTCTTGTCAGCTGCTTAGTGACAACACAGTCCCAGAAGCATTTACTTCACACAATGGTCTAAATGGCAGCCAAGGCAAGCCTAGCCTTGCTCTTTGTGGATGACACTAAACGAAAAGGAAAAGCTCATAGCCTGATTTGCATTTACGCTGTCTCCTTTTGTTACTCAAAATGGCCTGTAGCCCTGGGATAGCCTGAGACAGACATGCAGAAATAACTTAGGACAACCAGGCTGAAGGATCCACATGGAATTCAAGTCTCACTTGCCTCCTCCAGTCTTTCCCTCTACTTTGCAGGGCTGGAAGCCCTAATGGCCCAATATTAGGTGGCTGATCTTTGAAGTGGTCTCCCATTAAAAGTGAAGTGGGGAGGAACATGGACTTCATCTGGGAATTTGCCCACCTGACGGAGCTTTTTTGATGGCCTTGGGTAAGATGGGGTGAATAGTTTTGCAAGGCCAGAATCTGCTCTACTCCCAGGGTTGTTCTCACCAAAATGAAAGGAGCTATTCGGAAAGAAAATCCTCCTACCTGAGTTCTGCTGAGCCCAAGGGGAGGCAGGCCCATGAGAAGAGCATCCTGCTACCAATGTACAGGGTTCAAATAAGGCTTTTTGCAGCAGACACTACGTGCACAAGGCTCACATAAAGATCTCTTCCCACGTGTCGGTTATCTCCAAGGGAGGAGTTGCATCTCTGCTTGCTATCAGGAACTTTAGTCCCATATTTCATAAAATGCAACTGGACCAATTCCAGAGCACCATGGGTTCAACGCAGAAGAGGAAATAATTTTGTACTTTGCAGCCAGTTACTTTTCATCTTAATCTGATAGTTCATTCATCGCAGAAGAGGCTGGGACTGAACAATCTGATTTGTACATGCAAGGTCTTCTGCCATGCCCAAGAGGGACAGAGAGAGGCAAATGTCTATTTAGATTCACATCACCATTCCCACTGAAAATTAGGTATTTCTAGTCTTGCAGTCTTATGAGCCTTTTGATCAAGTGTCCAAGAAGGATTTACTGCAAGCAGAGAGTGCCTTTCTTCTTTCCCTGTTTCTATCTCCTAGGAATGTTACACTCACCATTTTACCATGAGGCGTGGCATTTTACAATCACCTCTCATACCGTCTCAGCTTCATAGAATCATAGAATCATTAAAGTTGGAAAAGACCACTAAGAGCATCTGGTCTAATAATCAACCCACCACCACCAGGCTCACTAAGCCTCATCCCTCAGTGCCTCATCTACACTTTCCTTAAACACCTCCAGGGATGGTGACTCCACCACCTCCCTGGGCAGTCTGTGCCTTACCACTGAGAAGAAATTCATCCTCATATCCAACCTAGACCTCTCCTGGTACTTGAGGCCATTCCCTCTTGTTCTATCACTGTTACCTGGGAGAAGAGGCCAACCCCCACCTCACCACAACTACCTTTCAGTGAGTGGTAGGAAGCTTCCTCACAAAGCACTGCACTCTCATAGTGCTTCCTACGGCACCCATTGTGCAGAAGTAGTCTGGGATAGCAGCTGCCACAGGGGTGACACTGGTCTCACACAAATGAATACATTTTGCAGAAATGCAGAAAATTTGTAACCTCTCTGCACCTGCTGGAAAGGACCCTGTGATGCCCGTTGCCACAAAAAGTTAATTTTTTCCCTTTTCATTCATTAATGTTGCAGCCAGAAGAAGTCTCTGTGTTATATGGGTGCACTTCATGACTAAGAACATCCCTAAATTAGCATTCCAATAATCCCTGAGCCCATGCAGTAAGCTCCCTCCCAGACAACAGGGATTTAACCTGTGCTCCACAACTGTGGGTCAGGACTGTGCACATTCGGCCACTCACTTGTCAAATGAAAAGTCAGTTTTGATTCTCATCGTACTTTATTTTTCCCATACAAAGAGATTAATTTGCTAAGAACAGTGCTATTCTGCCTCGTGTCTTTGAGAACCTCTTGTAATTAAACTTCAGCCCTTTCATCCCAGGCTGACAGATAACCTGCTTGCTTCAAAACTCCATTTTCAGTTCTTGTGAGTAACTTGTGACTGGAAATATTGACCGAGGCAGTTCAAAGTCCCCCCTCTAATTAGCAGCTCGGATCAAATTCCAGTGCTCTACGCACATAGCGTGCAGCTCTGTTCTGCCCTGACCTTGAGATCTTGCTACTTCACATGCCTGGAAGGCAGAGTCTAAACTAGTAATAATGATATTCTTGCCTTTATACTCTCTTTCACCCAAGGATCTCAGTGTGATTTAGAAATACTGGAAGGCTTTGGCCAAGTTAAACATCACACCTCTCCCTGAATTGTTTTTATTCACTATTGTTTCAAGAGCCATGTTAGCATGTTCTAAATATCAACGACGGCTGAAAAAAACTGGAAACTCTATCAGATGATTTTGCACCTGCTTGTGACTCATTTTGCTTGCCCATTCTTTTGGTGTGATTTGCTATAAAGCTGCAAGAGGCCACACCTTTGACTCTTAGATAAACAGAAACGAAAAGTCCCTTCTGCTTTGACATTACTCTAAAGCCATGGAGAAGATAAGGCTCCAGAGTGGTCATCCAGTAGTTAAAGGGAGATTATAAACAGGAGGGAAAGCAACTTTTAAAACAGGTAGGTAGTGAGAAGACAAGGGGGAATGATTTTAAACTAAAAAAGGAGAGATTTAGATTAGATGTCAGGGGAAAAATTTTCACTAAGAGGGTGGTAAGGTGCTGGAACAGGTTCCCTGAGAAGCTATGTGTGCCCCATCCCTGGAGTTGTTCAAGGCCAGGTTGGGTGGGGCCCTGGGCTGAGCTGGTGGAGCTAACTGTCCAGAGCAAGGGGTCAGAACTAGATTATCTTTGATGTCCCTTCTAGCCCAACCCATTCAATGATTCTATGCTTCTATGAAGGCAGTCAGAAGCTGCGGTATGACTAATTCAAATTGAGTTAAAGGGAAGCAACTTGAAGAAATGTCCTTAGGAAACTACCCATGGGTAGAGTCTACATGATAGGCAATCTTAGTTCAGACCTGCAGACACATCAGGTGAACTTGATTCCTATGGTATTTTATGAAAAAAGTCTCAGTTGCCCAGAAAGATAGAGTGTATAACATATGTAGCTTTAAAAATCTCCATTTCTACATGTTTAGAATAGGAGAAAGTTGTCCAAGCATATTTTACCAGAGGTAGAATATTCCTTCTGCTCATGCTGGTTGCCATAAGCCAAATACAAACTTGCTATCACAGGTCCCTCCAAAGCACAACATCAACACCAAGACCACAAATGGAAGCCACAAGGAGGAAAATGATAAGCATCTTTGCATTTCCTGGCACTCAGCAAGGCTGTCTCAGCAAGGAATTCATTCCCTGCCTGAACTGCTCAGCAATATACACACTGTTTTACATGTGAGTAATGTGAGCCATTGAGATGCTGAAGTGTCCTGGCCAAAGTCTTGAAGGACTCGTGGCCACAGATTCAAAAACAGAGCTTGTATGTCTTGTCTCTAAATCATGCTGACTAAGCACTATGAGAAGTTTCTTGTCCCATCACCTCAGGTAGATTCCTTTGTGCTAAATCACTAGTAGTAAAAAGTCTATAACAATTAGAATAATTAACTCCTACATAACCATGTCATGATGCACTTTGCAAAGATCTCCAAGAATCCCTTATCACTGTTTTGCATCTGGCTCAGTTGAAGCACTGGAAAGTGAAATCATTCAGCCCCGGGCCTGTCCTTTTCAGTCCTAGGCGTATCTGGGATCAGAGACACTCTAAGGTCAATATGAACCCTTGGATCTCAGCTCTCTGCTGTCCAAGGTGCAGGACTGCCAAAGGGAAGTGTAGTCTTTGGCAACACCAGGACACCAAAAATGGGCAAGTTGTATTACATACCTACAAGCCAACCCAGGAAGGCTGCATAATCTTATTATTCATACCAATAATAGAAGTGGTCAGTGGAACTGTTCTTCAGTAGAGAGACAGTGTTTTAACTGGGGTTTCATTTCTGCAGAAAGCACGCTGCATTTTTAGTTCTTTTCCTTTCATTCTGTTTTGTTTTGGGAGAGGACACCTCAGATTTACCCAACCATTTGCAGCAGAAAGCTGATGTCTGATAACATCAGCGGGAGCTGAACAGAAGCATTTCTGTTACATTTATGCTGGGCTGTGTTCTGATCTTTTGTTAATGGAAACCTCTTAATTAATATTAATCTGCCACTTTCATTACATTACTGAAACATGCTGATCACATCCTTATCAGAAGAACATGCAAAAGTTCCTGAGGTTGTATTTAACTCACAGACCACTGGTGCTCCTATTTGTCCATTGGTGGCACAAAGCAAAATTTTTAATGAGCTCAGTCTTCCCTTTTTACATTCTACTACCAAATCTCCTTTTCTTCAAGATTCAATATTCTTCAAGTACTAATTGCCTCTATTTTCCACTTTACAGAGGATCTGACAGCATATCATATATGGTCTAGTATTAGATATGGAGGTTGGCAGCCCTGCCTGTGGCAAGGGGGTTGGAGCTTGATGATCCTTGAGGTCCCTTCCAACCCAAGCCGTTCTATGATTCTATGATATTAGACCTTGGTGGATCTGTTTGGTGTAGGAATGTGCTGAGATGTCTTCTAGATCTCTCAATCAAAAATGCTATCTGAAGTCGAAGCCACCTGTAGGATTCTGTGCCCTGCTCAAGGAACAGAAGAGATATTCAAAGTTGAAAGTACACAATGCAACAAAAGTGTGACTCGGAGCCATCCCACAGCCCCTCTCATTAATTCAAAATGATCTTAACTCCTAATGGTGGTTTGAATACCCGTAAAAATTAGATGAAACAAATGTGTCTTAGCTTCTTGGACACTGGCTAACACAGGAGCAAAAAATATTGCTGAAGTAAGTTTGGTTATTTCTACATCTGGAAGACATGGTACTCCCTCAACAAGAGCAAGTTCTTCTGCAAGGAAGCTGAGGATAGGGACATCAGGGACATCAGGGACAGTCCAGGAGATTTCCAAGTCCTGCTCATTTCCTTTATGTTGTAAGACTTTTACTGCCCTACAGTAGATATACAGACAATGCTTCTACATCATGTTTCACCTTTCCCCTTGCCTACAAGTGGACTGATGGGGCTGAAAGGTGCTGAAGCTTCTGCATGGCTCTTTGGATTACAGAAGAAGCAAAGTTGAATTGATTTGACTGGGCTTCTGCAATTTATAAAGTTAATAACCTGGTTCTTGCAGAAAGAAAAGAGGACTGGAGGAGGAACGTAGCCCACAAAGTGCTTCAGTATGATACTATCTCCCAACTGAGCTGTTTCTGCATCTGGCCATCAAAGAGATGTCATGTGGATGAAATCTTGAGACACATTCGAGATGATTTACTATTCTACTCTACAAACTGGATATTTACAGGCCTGGACTGAACGTCTACATTCTTCTACCCAGAAGTAGCACATTGGCCCAATTTCTGCGCTTAATACTATGCTGTAAATCCAGCCCAACTTCACAGATTTCAGCTGATTTACTTCAAGGTGACTGAGATTAGAACATGACGTAGAGAAATACGTTGCTTCAGCCACAACTATCTTTTCACTTGTTGGTTTAACACCCCTGTGCTGCTTAATGAGGGGAATGCTTCAGATCTGATCTTAAACAAATCAATAAACCCAAAGCAATAACCACCCTATCTGCTTCCCTTTGACCTTCACTGAAAGGCCTACTCAGCCTTCACCTCATAATTTTATGCTGACAGTGGGGAACATCCTAGAGCCAGAAGGAGATCAAAGAGAACAGCAACATAGCTCCCGGTTATTACATTGGACCAGGCTTTTGCTCATTGCACTCCTCGAGTTATTTGATTTTTCTTGCCTTTTCTATGAATTTGAAAGGCAAACAGCAACACGTTTTGTTTCCAGACACTAACATACTTTAAAATTTGCACTCAACCCATGGGATTTGCAGAGCAACAGTCGTCGTCACTATCACCATCGTCAAAGTGTCCTGGAAACCCATTCCTGTAGAGACGGCAAGTCAGACATGGTTCAGCATGGCAGTAGATGGCGCTGAAGACCTTGGAGCACACCAAGGAGCCTTGTGGATAATCCACACTCACCTTCCAGGGCCTGTCAAGGAGCCTTTTCCCCCCCCTATTCATTCTGACAGAGACACCACTACAAAGGGACACAAGAAGTGAAATTTGGGCCACTAGAGCTCAGCACAGAGCAGGCTAATCTTAGAGAAACTCTTAGTAGATGAGGGGTCACACACTGTGGATGAGAGTTTTTGGCTCTAACCCGGAGCGTGAAAATGGCAGCAAACCATGCACCACAGAACAGCCCTCTTTCTGGGCAGGCGTAGTGCTTTCTCCAACGCTTTGCTACTCCTCCATTTGCAGAGTTCAGCGTGGCTGCAGAGAGCTGATGGCCTTCTTTCTCTGATTGCAGTAATCTCCCCAGACGCAATTACATTTATAGCTTCACAGGTGTGTCTCCAATTACAGAAGTGCTGCAAGTCAGCTCCAAGCCACCGTCTGTCACTGTTACCACGAGACTGCTGGGAACATGTGACTACCTGTACGGTGAGATTTCAGGTCAGGAACCTTCATTCTTCCTCTTATCTGATAGAACATGTTGTATCTTATGTGTAGTTCAATGAATCTGAAAAAATATTACCTTGACCTCCCTGACTTCCTTGTCTGTTCTTCCTGGTTTCAGGGGAAAAGTGGACGAAAGTAATTCTTTGGTCTTTTATGGAGCACAGGATGTACGTACATTATATCCAGTAGATTGCAATACCTTATGATGCATTGGCTTTGGGACTGTGTGGGTTTCCTAGATGAGAGATGCAGATTTGTGTCATTCCAGTGATGGGTAGATCTGATACTCTACAGAGTTGACTGACCTGAGCTCCCTATCTAGTCAGTGGAGTGAATGGTGTCAATGGCACAAGGCCATTCACATCACCTGCATCTAAAGTGAGGATCACATCTTCTCAGCAAGCCAGGCATCACCCACCTTTCTCTTACACTGCAGTGGGGGCACTGAATCATGTTTCAGGAGCTGCAGTGGGAAATCTCAACTAAGGTTTGTGTCTTTTCAGTAAATTGCTGTCGTAAAAACTATAAAAGCATTGATAAGGATAAAACATCTCCTTAATTATCTGTGGGTATAAGGGGCAGAATTTTGCCAGAACAAAATGTTCACGCTATGTTTAACACCTCTCTGAGTTATCAGTCCAAATTTCCTTCCTGAGTCTCGCAGGGCAATGGAGAAGCACCCCAAGGGTCACTTCTGGATAAAGCCCCAGCTCCAAAAATTACTCCAGTTGTGTGAGAACCCTCCTCTCTTTTACATTCTTGAAGACATTAAAAGAAAAAACAATTCCCTGGGGCCTATTCCCTAACCTCTGGTATCATTATTTGTCCCATCACAGGTCATTGTGATTTAGTAGCTTATTGGGTAGTAATGGTGATAAGAGGACAGTTGGACTAGATGGTCTTGTAGGTTCTTTCCAACCTTGTGATTCTATGATTCTATGATTCTGTGATCATTTTAGATGGGAAATTAAATTTCTCACTGAACACTGTTATCTAATCACCACAGTCAACATTGCAAACTAATTTGCTCCACTAATATTCTCCCCAGTTTCCATCAAGCTGGGACAGATCCAAACGTGGCTATCACGTGTCACGTGTGCTCACCATCAAGGAAAGCTTTCCTCCCAGGTGCCACACCTCCACATTTTCCCTGTGGCTTAATTCAGTCTGTCTATGGATGAAATGCATTAGTGGCCAAGGAGTCAGTCAGAAACTTTTCCTCTTGAGTCATACAAGGACATGGTTTTTTTCTTGGTAGCTATATCAGGATGATCAGGATGATCAGGACATCGATCAGAGTATCATGAAGGTTGGAAAAGACCACTAAGCTCATCCAGTCCAACCATCAACCCATCCCCACCATGTCCACTAACCCATATCCTTCAGTGCCACATCTGCCCTTTTCTTGAAACACCCCCAGGAACGGTGACTCCACCACCTCACTGTGCAGCCTGTTCTGAAATCAATGAACACACTAGATTCATATTGACTCAACCAAACAAACCCAGCATACGGTTCTTAATTAAATTGTTCTACTGATGTTTACTCTGACAGAAACATCCAATGCAGTGTTCTAACTCTACTCCATTTTTATATAAGAGCGACTGATATTATATACATCTCTATATTGGCATGTTTGTAATGACACAGGCTGAGAAAAGATGTAGATGTGTGCATCATGTGCCATTTATTCACTTCTGCAAATATCAGATTCGTGCATTGCTAATGCCAAGGCATCCAGACTATCAAATCCAGCATTGTGTATTCATACGTAGGTGAACGTGGGTGGATAGAAATACGTATATGCATAAATGCATATGCATACATACGCACACACATACATATGTAAAAACTCGTGAGTACGTGAGGATAAATGAGTGATCCAGATGAGCACTTAGGTGGAAGTTCAGCTATCCAAGAAGAAACGTTCTTGTGCATCTGGACACCAAATTGCCAGATATCTCAATGTGTTCGTAACAACCTCACAGGCAGGAACTCCTTCCTGCCCTGCCTGAGTGGACAAAACTGTGCCCGGCTTCTTTGCAAAGGAAGGTGTCTGGCATGCTGCATGAATGTGAGCGTGTCCACGAGACAAAGAGAAACAAATATTTGAATGCTGAGTAGTGATGAACAAATAGTTGCCAATGTTTATCCCACACCCCAGGGTGGGGCTGGCACTCAGGTTGATCAGGTGAGCCTTTCTCTTGTTTATTTTTGCAGTGATGTTGTTTTTTCCTCCCCCTTTGCCAGCCCTCCAGTGGGGTTTGGTGGGGGAGGGAGGGTCAGAAGTGCTGTGTGACCATTAAGGGTGCTGGGGATGAGCTGATCAGGGAGAATTAACGAGCGGTGTGGGGAGGCATCTCTCTAAATACAGTGAGTCAAACTCACCTCTGGGGAAGGAAGAATGCAACCTGGAGCAGAGAAGAGGCGTTGATGAGGTACCATATGTGCACTCAGTCACATCCACTGCTGTTTACTCAAGCTGGAAGGTTGGGAGCAAGAGGAAAGCCTGATTTAGGTCACATCAGCCTTTCTCATTCCTGGAGCCAAAACATCCCTTGGGCAAGAGAAGGAGGAGATGATGAGCTGGTGCATTGCGTGGGTGATCAGATAGAACTCGATGCACAGTCCTGGACAATGCCATTTCTCCCAGCTCCAAGCAGAGGGTGGTTTCTGCATCTCTAAACATTTCTATTTCATTTTTTGTGGATCTCACAGTAGGCTGTTTTGGCTTACCTGACACTTCATTTCCATAATCGTGCTGCTTTGCGTAACTGGGAACACTTGTTCTCACCATGGGTAAAACAAGCATTAGCTGGCACAGATCTCAGCAGATTATGAACTTCAAGGATGGGCACAGCTTGATTCCCCATCTCCCTTCTCAATGCACAGCTTCTGAGCTCTGCACAAAACTTTCTTGGACATTGAGACTTGTAAACAAGCAATGAGAGAGTTATCCAATATCTAACTGGCCATCAGTTAAACGTTGGTTTTGCCTAAGCCACGCTGCGTGCACCAATTACTGGAAATGACTCTGCAACACGAGGTTTTGTGCTCACAGCTTTGCTCTGCTCTTTCGTTTTGAGCAGCTGTGCTGTTCCCAGCAACCGGGCAAAGATATAACTCTCAGTCACTTCTTCCACTCACTGCACGTGAGCGAATTGCATTTACTGGCAGGGAGCTGTGACTACCCACAACTTAAATATTTACGTATGCAAAGCCTCCAGACTTTCTTAAGTAAGGGAGAAGTCAACCCCAAATGTTTTCTACAGGCTTCACTCTAAACAGGTGAAATTCGCTTGAACACATGGTCAAGAAGTTAAGGATGGGGTAACTGCCCAGTTGTCCTTGTATTTTGTGGCTCCATCATCTGCCTAACTAGATGATATGAATTCTGCAGTTGTCCGCTTCCTGGAGATCCTGAAATAAAAGGTGTGACTGGGGTGAGGTGAGAGCACTTCTGCTCAGAGTGATGGTGACAGAGATTGATGAATGACGTGGGATCACTGCTTGGTCAAGATTACTTCATGCCAATTCTCAGGACTGCATAAATTGCTTTATCAGTCTATAACTTGGACCATAGGAGAGGAAGAGGGATGCTGGAAGGCAGGGAGGATGTTTTCACTTTGGGACTCCTTTGGGAGATGCCTTGGGGATGTCTGAAAGCAAAACGTTCATCAGCCATGCAGGCGGGTATGTGACTTTTGCTAGCGGTAACAACAGGAATTTATCTCCAAGGTAAGGAGCTGTGAAATGTGCCTGGAATCCTGGAGATAAGAAACTAGACAAGTTGCCAGATCTGCTTCCAGACCTGTCCTGGATGGAAAGAAACCACCTAAAGGCTTTGGGCTCCAGCAGAGCTATAATGAATCCGTTGTGCAGCCTGCATTCCTCTCTGACCTCCCAAGATGCTCAGATGAGCTTTAGGTGTGCCACTCCCAGACATAATAGTAATAGAAATAGATGCAATGTTAATAGCAACTACAATAATAATAGTAATAATAACAAGAGTAAAATAAATAAATAAATAGATAGATAGATAAATGAGGGGCAGCACTACTTGCCCGCCTTCCTGCCTAACCAGAGCTGGTGTGCTGGTGAGTTAAAACCATCTTCTCCCTCTGACTCAGAAGGCCAAGAAATGGTGGTTCCCCATTCCCCACACCTCTCACCCTCCACATGCAGTTGGGACACGGCTGTTGGGACTGAGTTTTGCTCTGAGTGTTGGGACTTTCCCAGGGCCATGTGTGGCATGATCATAATGTGAATCACAGCCTGCTCTGCTCCTTACCCAGTGGCTCCCAGTCTCCTCCAGTCCAACTGTCACAGTGGTTGAACAGCCCTGCTGGTTTGCCAATATAAACCCAGTCTAGCACATTCCTGCAGAAAGCTTCAATTTTTGACCAAGCAATATTTTCAAACAGAAAGAAGCTCACCTGGAAGAACCCTTCCTGCCTTTCCCAGCTTTTCCAGCCCTGTTTAAAAGGAGCTGACTTCTCTAGGCAGTCACAGCCCCTGCTACACTCCATTCCTATCCGAGTGAGCTCCTACAGATAGCACAACTACAGATAATCCCAGCCAGCATGAGAAACAAGCTCCTTGACAACTTTATGACCAGTCCAATATGATTTCATTTGTTCTTTATGCATATTTGCTTTGATTCTTTGGTTAATTACTCGAAAGCAGATGCTACTGGATTTCCACCCTGAAATAGAGCTATTTTACACTAAATGCCTCAGTGTTGTGCTTTGTCTCACCCCGCCGCAAGCAGAGGTGATGATAACTGAGAGTGGCTGGGGAGCAGCTAATGGGATGCAAAGCATATCTGATCCAACAGAGGAGACAAGTCCTGATTCTGCAGTTGCTCTTAGCCCTTAGTTTCCTTTGGTACATTCATTCCTAAACCCTTGCAGCTGTTGTTTATTCCTACAGAGATATCTTGACCTCTGGCATTTGCGTACAGGAGGGTGCAAACGGATTTTGAGAGAGCATGGGCTCACCACACAGCACCTTCCCACAAAACTGGACTCAGACCACTTGGAACAATGGGTCCTGCAGGTGTTTATCTCAAATCACCCATTCAAAACAATGGAGGGATGTAACAGCTTCTTCTGGATACTTCATCTAATGTTTATACATGGGCCAACACAGCTCCTTTTGAAGTTTGAAGTAGATGGCCAATCTGCTTGTGATCATTAGCACTTTAAATATTGACTTCCTGAGCAGTTTTTAATTATTAGTTGTTGCTTGCATTTCTTTTGGTGGTGACTGATTCACAACCTGCGAGAGATGCACTGACATGAGAACTCCTGTTACCATACAGTTGAGGAATGACCTGGACAATGTGATCGTGTGGGGTCCTACCTGCTCCTGGCAAACGTCTGCAAAAACCCCAAAGTCAAGCCAGGAAGCCCAATCCTCCCTCTCAGAAGGCACACAAACCCATTGGCCCAACCCAGAGGGAAATATTATGCAATGCATTGCTTGTGTAGTCACTGGGAAATACCAGAGGGCTTCAGATTCCCAGGTTACATGTATGTAGAAAGCAAAGAAATCCTCCCAAAGAGTCTGAAGAACTCACATTACAAGCTCAGAGCTATTGGAGTAGCAGCCATCCACCAAACCCCATATGCGTGCTTTCTCCCAGTGGCAGGCGTGCAGTCGCCTGGCTTAGCTTAACCCTCCCATCACTGCTGAGTCAGCCTCTTCGCAGGCAAATCAGCTTCACAGTCATGACACAGAGCCTTCCAGGCTGTCTGACATCCTCACAGCCCCTAATCGCTGTGTCCTGTCCTTGCCAGCCCTCGGAGCAGTCATGCAGGGAGCAGCAGCTTTGCAAGGAGACAGCTCTGGGAGAAAGCAGCCATTTGCAGACATGTTCAGATCAGCTTAGCAGATAGGAAGGTAATTAATACCTTCACTAAAACCACTACAGACACACAGGTGGGCTTTCTGTTTGAACTTACCCTCCCAACCCTTTCAGCCTGTCTGGGTCAGTGGTGGCCCTCTGTCTCTCATGGTTTCCAAGAGCATTTCAAGGAAAGATAGCGAGATGCCACAGACACCCCTCTGAATCCTATCTGCATTCCTGAGCTCATAGCTGCTTTCTGCCCAGTCCCCCAAGAGGGGCCTGAAGGTGACCTGTTGTGTGGGCAAGGTGTATGTCCATCCTTCTGTCAGATAAGGGCAATAAACCCTAATTTCCTCTTTCTTGAGTGATGAAGAGCAGTCCCCCATTCTCTCACTAGTGGTGCGTTATCCCCATAAGTTTATCTTGCATATTGTTTTCCAACAGAACAATGTTTTGTCAAAAATAGGCCAACAGTTTGGTCCCAGTGCCATGGAATCATAGAATGTCTTAGTTTGGATAGGACTGCAAAGACCATCTAGTTCCAACCTCCTGCTGTGGGCAGGGTTGCCAATAGCTAAGCACCACCAGATCAGGCTGCCCAGGGCCCCATCCAACCCAGCCTTGAACATCTCCAGGGATGGGGAATCCACAGCCACTCTGGAAATTCCAGTGTCTCACCATCCTCTGAGAAAAAAAATCCCACCTAATATTGAACCTACATCTCCCCTCTTTTGGTTTAAAGTCATTCCCCAGGGTTAAAACCATTCCCCATTCTACCATGTTCAGTTTCATGGATGGGGGATGACCAGAGTTGTTCTGCTTGGATTCCAGCTCACTGCAGCTGAGTGAGGGATGCTGGATGCTACAGAGGGATCTCCATAGGATGTTCCACCCCTGTCACTCTGCCACTGTGCCAGGGGACAAGGGATATGTCTATTCATGACATGGAAACGAGCTCTGGGATTTTTGAAAGATGTTAGTTTCCATCCCACTTGGACGGGAAGATGTTTTTATTTTTATTTACTTTTGAAAGAGAAAACCTCTGGTGAACCAAAAGCCTTGGTGTTCAGCCAACGTCAACCATAAGTCTTGCAAAGCCTTTATTACAGTTCTCCTGATTTAATTCACTTTTTTTTTTTTTTTTTTCCAGCCCCATCTCTCTTCAGTGTTTGCTGATTCTTACGAATGTTTCTATGAAATGTGTGCAGACCTAGTTTTCTCACCTCTGTGCAACAGATTTAGTCAGGGGAAAATATGCCAGAAGCAGCAGCTTAAAGTTAGCCTCTGTGCAATGCCCGTGCTCAGGAATACTCACTGAGAGCCTGCATGCTGGTTTAGCAAGTCTGGGAAGGCATCCTAGTCATTATTACAAATTAATTACTGTGAATATTGGTGTGTTATTATTTTATTATGCTTTATTTATCCAGCAGCCAGTCCCTGCTGGGTAATTTATAGCCAAATAAGAAAATAACTTCTCTAAGTAGCTTCTAAAAGGAGAACTGGAGTCTGTCTGATCTGCTTATCACACCGATGGGTTCTGTTACAGTACAAGAACACCAGAATGGGTCAATAAAGAAGGTATTTGTAGTTTATTAAAGGATACAAACAGGGCCTTGGGGTGCTGTTTGAGGAAGATAAGCTTGGGGGGTGCCTACACACCATGTCAAGGCTGCAGAACAAGAAGTGCTGCAAATGCTTAGCAAATGCTAAAGGAACGGGGCAATTAAAAAGAGCGAGGATGCGTGGCAGGAGAGCACGTCTGCCTCTTGTCACAGCTGAATCAAGGCTGGGCAGAAGGAAGACTGGGTGAGTCAGGAGGCTGGCTGGTAGGGTGGCATCACCCGCTGGTGACATTAATCCTGTCTGGAAGGTGAAGGAGCAGCCCTGGAACAGCCAGAGTAAGTCACAGTCCCTGCAGCATCACCACAGGGAGAGACTGGAAGGAAATAAGCTATTAACATTTGTACCACTACTTTGAAAACTGGGTTGATGTTGTGATGTGCCTGCAGAGTCATCCTCGAGGACAGTGTGAAATTTTTCCCTTCTGTTCTTCCACTGGTGCCTGGAGTAATGGGTGGGTAGAGAAGGGCCAAGAACCAGAGAAATGCTTGGGGACATTTGCTTCTCCATGCTGCCTTATCATGGGACTCACTGCTCCCAAGGGAAGACATCAGTATTTTTAGGCACTTCTAAACCAATACAACCCCTGCCAGCTAGCCAGCAAGAAACGGCATCTCTGCCCACAGGTTGGCATCCAGCTTTGGTGAAAGCATCCAATGCAGTGCAGCACTCTCCAGTCTGGTTTGGATGACATTTATCAAAATGCTGGGTTTTCATTCTGTTGATGCTGAGTCAGTTGTTTTGGAGGATAAAGGCAGCAAAAGACAAGATCCAGCTCTGGAAATACCTCCTCATAATGACCAAAATCATAGCTTAATTGTGGGGTTTGAGCTGCAGCTAGAAATATCTGGATTTGGGGCTGTGCTGGTTCTCAAGCCACCTTCCACAATGGTAATTAGTTGTTAGGTCTTAATTACTGCTTCGCTCATAGCTCCAGTTCAGCTGTGCTTTCTGGTCACAACCTCTGCTGCCATCCACTTTTGTACCAGGCCAAAATTTTGCCAACTTGGATTTCAGTGCAAAGGCTGCTAAGATATCTGTTGCAGCAGTAGACATCTAATAACGTCTGACATGAGATGTGGATGCAATACAAAAGTCTGCGCCTTGTACTGGAGAAATAAGTAATTCACAATACCTATATAATCTTGAACCTTAGCTCATCAAAACCCCTTCAGATTTCCCTTCAGGAACCCTTCAGGTTCCTTCCCTAGCTGAGGAACATTGTCAAGCCTCCTTAGATCAGACAAGGATGATCTATCTCACTTTGCCAAAAGGTTGGCTGGCCAGCTGCATCACTTGTGTTTGGTCTGCCTTGCCGTCATGGTCACCACACTCAGCATCCCACTGGACATGCTCTTATCATGTTACAAATTAATTCTTCCATAGGATCGTGTAAGATAACATTCAAGAAGATCTCTCAAGGCATTTAGCCCATTGTTGGCTGGTTTTGGTCATCAAGGGGTGGTGATAGCTCATGAGGACAATGCTGCTAATGCTGGATTATTAAGGAAGCTCTAGAATGACTCATTCGCCTCCAAAAAAGAGTGCAGCAGGGCACCTCCAAGGAAGGGTGCAAACAGAAGCCAGCTTTGTGGCCACAGGCACTGAAGAAGAATTTCAGGGTGATATCAATCATTTCAGTATCACTCTTACCACTGTTACTCCCTTTAGACAATGCAATTTCTTCTAGCACTGCTGACAACTAGATTCAGTTTCAATTCTCTTTTTCTAACCTTTTTTTTGACCTAAAGAAAGGAAAAGCACATGCCTGGGGAAACTACACAGTCCAATCTCTCCCTGTGACCCCACCATCTGAAAAAAAAAAAAAAAATTAAAAAGTTCATGTATTTACAAGGGGCTGTCACAAAGCATCTGTCACTGCAAGGCCAGAAGGGTTTCCAAGTATCTCTGATGCCTTCTTCCATGGGTTGGGAGGTGGAGCTGGGAGGATGCTCTGCAGCTGCCAGGAGGGTGCTGTGCAAAATAAGATTTCTCCGGCCATGCTGAGGGGCTTGGGAGCACTTGGGCAAGGGTGGCTGCTGCTGGTGGCACAGCTGGTGGCTGTTCCCTGTTCTCTCTTCTGGATACGTCCCTTTCTTACCCAACATTTAAATTCTGAGGGGTTTTTTAAAAACATCCTATGTCTGTGGGATCTGAGGTTAGAGCAGAGCTTCAGCATTGTTGGTTTCCCATCTGTTACCAGAAGGACATAGGCTGGTGCAAAGCCATGGGATAAATGGCTGGGAGACCCTTTGATGGGCATTAATTGTAGGGCAGATAGAATAAGCCCTTCACTTTGCTGTACCTCCTTCCATCTGACCATCTTCCCCAAGTGGGGTTACCACCAGGCACTGCCAATCCTGCAGGAAGGGGAGGCAGCAGGGATTGCTTTTCTTCTGTCCTTTGGGGCTTCCTATTTAAATTTAGGTCTCAAGCGGGAGAAAAAGCTCCTCCATCAGAGTCACAACCAAAGGGTTTTACAAGGGGACCCTGAACCTTACTCTAAGCCCAGCTGCCCCTAGGCACTCAAGGATGGGGGAGATCAAGAAGAGAAGTTTGGTATTGCCACCATCCCATCCCATCCCATCCCATCCCATCCCATCCCATCCCATCCCATCCCAGCTCTTCCCATGCCATGTCATCCCATCCCATTCCAGCTCATCTCATCCCATCCTACCC